>BRDA01002834.1:179559-197283 GCA_036984385.1 Crenuchus spilurus | reverse complement strand
ATCCACCTGATCTCCATGTTTTTGGACTGTGGGAGGAAACCAGAGTCCCCGGAGGAAACCCACACGGACACAGGGAGAACATGGAAAGTCCGCTCAGATGCAGACTTGAACCCAAGACCTGAGCGCTGAGAGGTGAACGTGCTAACCACTAAGCCACCATTTATTACACTAAGCCATTTATTATTATTATCATCATCATCAGATGCACCAAAAATTCGGCAACCGAAATTTTTTGGCCGATGGTAAAATGGTAAAAAAAAAAAAAACTTTCTATGTTTGGACGAATAAGTGAAAAGACTGAATAAATTGTACTGAACAGTGATGTTTTTAATGATACTGTGAAGTGTTTCACATGCATCAGTAATTTTTGCCATGTTATTCATTTTGTTTCATGTTTTTATTTTGTATTATTATTATAAAAATATACAGAAAATGCTGGGAAACACTGAACCACCATGCAAAATAATAAAGAATGACTGTAAACAACTTCAAATTTATTAACATATATACACATTTTGATGCATTAAACATATTGAACACTTCCCTGTAAACATTCAAGAGAAAAATGATTCAGCTTGTTGTAACACTGAAAACAAGCTGTCATTGACTGTACAAGCAGGCAGCAGAAAAAGTGGCACAAATGACAAATTAAGGAAGTACTCAATATATCAGAAAAGGAATAAATAAAACTAAGAGAAAGCATGGACAAGACACTTGAATGTTAGTCATGATGGAGGACATTCAGCCTGACTGGAATTGCAGTCAAAACTCAAAGCTTGTAAAGAAAATCAGGACCATAATTACAGAAATGAACGATGGAAGCAAGACGAAGTCTTCATGTAGAGAGAATGCAATTTTTCAAATAGAATGAAAGTTGCCCATGTTCATTTTTAACCCCCCACCGTCTACTTATAACTTTTGTGGTTTTATGCACTAACCAGTCAAATCATTTTTGCCTATTTGTCCTTTATCTCAGGATTAAAGAGGTTGTTTTTTTTTATTATTGACTGATATGTCAATACATGATCTAGATTTGAATTGGCTTTGGTATTATGTGTCATTCAAAAAACAGTCCAGGATTAAACACCACCTTATAATGCCTGCTTGCATGGGCAGGGTTACACTCATGTAGAGTAAATGGTCATGTATATGTAGTGGGATTCTGTGACAACATTAACATAGTGAACTTGAAATATGCTTTTTGCAGTTTGGTTGTACAGACTATGGAGTGAATGGTATTTTGAAACGATTACATACTACATCAGACTTGGCCGGGACTCTGAACTGAACTGAATTTTTTTTTCTACATTATGTTCTCTTTAAGGAAACTCACTAATTGAAAAATTGTGAATTTTCTGTTCAAAAGGACAATACAGTGGTTGCCAGTCTAAAGTCTATGTGATGCATCTGTATAGTAGAGTTGACATAATATTCATATAAAATTATATTATATATATATATATATATATATATATATATATATATATAAAATAAAAAGTCAACTCAAAACACTCAGTGTTTTAAGATGTTTCCACACCTGCACATTAAGTTAATGATGTGCTATTCTTTTTCTAAGCACAGGCAAAAACATTAACCTGGTAACTGAAATTAGGTGAAAGGGCACTGCAATATACTTCTATTGATCCATGATGAAAGAAACCTTACATTACCATTTTAGTCAGGTATGGTGTTGAGGTATAATATTTCATGTGATCTCATTCATAGATTAACAAAAATAATTGTAATTTGCTTGAAGAAGGAGAACATCGACTTTCAAACCTTCCATAAAATGTAATTAAAAATGAATAAGTACTTATCGTATTCAGAAACCCACTCAACATCCCATCTGTGGTGGAAGGGTTAATCTAAAGGAAGGTGTATTCCATCTAAAACATACTAATATGCTAATAAGTGAAAGATAGTAGGTGCAAAGTAACAAAACAAAACAGTAGCTGTTGTAAGAAAAGCTCTGAGACTGTAGCTACACAGTAAAGCTGACAGTGAGTCATACTGTGTCCTAAATAACATCGACTAGTTTATGAGACCTTAATTACAGCGGGTTGAGAGATGTTCTGTTGCTTAATATTTACAAAAATGAGATCCATTTTGGAGTTCTTGTGCTTGTTAGCAAATTTAACCTCAAACTAAATAAGCTAAATTTGGACTCCAAGCACGTCTTGGCTTATCAATGATGTGAATAAATATCTTATAAAAGTGCAGTAGATTTTAAAGAATATTATGCCAACTGTACATCTGCTGTTAAGCATTTCTATCGGTCAGTTTGTCATAAAACATCCAATGTTAAAAGCAGATTTTATTTTAAATGTGTAAAATAAATAAATAAATAAATAGTAAAAAAACAAAACAAAAAAAACAAACGCAAAATAAGAGCATTTCCTATGACAGCGACAAAATGCTACCCACCATGATTCATTCCTAATTAGCCACATTAGTATTTTTGGTTAAAGCACAGAGGTCACTCTGACTCAATCTCCTGTTCCTCCACCATGGTGAAGATATCACTGAAGAAATATGCAGAAATGCCTGTGGGCTCATCTTCTGTGTTTGGATTAGGGTGTGAAGTCTCAGACTCAGTGCTAACCTGTACAAGATCAATACAGAGAAACACATGGGTCCGTAAGACAGCACAAATAACACAAGTAATTTACTCCACTCTAATTTCTTTGTAATCAATGCTAAGAGTGATCCGTCATAATAAAAGTCCCAATTCAGGAACAAAAAAATCCAAATATAATCCAAAATATAAACCAGCAGATTAGATACTGATGAAGAATGCACAAGAAAAAAAGTAATCAACTACAAAATAGAGAGTTTTGGTTCTAAAATAGGACTGGCTGAGCCACATTCAAAGCAAAATACTTTGCATACAAAAACAGGAAAAATACAACTGAATTCTGTACAAATACTGCAGGTCATTAAAAAACACTGTGCTGCTGAAGGAGAGATATTCAACTATACTGTTTGGCAACCATAACTTACTGTTAACTACAATCCCTGGACCACTACTGTCTGTATATTAATGTTAATTCTAAATTAGTTTAATATACAGAATGACTCTTCAAGTCTAAACATAACCTTATATATACTGAATACTAAAAATAACACTGTTTAGATATGAAGAAACTAAAAATACCAATTATGCCTGTACCTGTGGAGCTGGAGCAGGCGTGACAGTAGAAGGCTGTGTATTTGGTGTAGTCAGATCTCTGGATGTTCTCTGTGAAGCTGAAACAGGTCTGCTGGCTGAAGTAAGAGGCCCCGGGGTGGTTCGTTTCCTCTCTGAACGAGTTGTGTTTACAGGCAGTTTCACAGGGCCCGCTGTAGCACCTCGAGTGGCTGATGAGGGTCCTTGTGTGCTGGTACTTGACATGAAGGACAGAAAACCTCTTGGCCTCCTACCAGGCCTACAGGTAACAAGCATTATTTTCAGTCAATATGGTCCAATATTAACATGCACACTTAAAGGTCAAGATACACTCACGGGCCACTTCTTTACGTAAACAGACCTAGCAATCAATTTTATCAGCTCCATCATCCTATAATTACAGACTGTAGTCCATATGTTTCTCTGTGCATCTTGTTCGCTGCTTTTCATCCTGTTCTTCAATGGTCAGGAGCAACACAGAGCAGGTATTATTTGGGTGGTGGATTATTCTCAGCACTGCACTGATGCCAACATGGTAGTGGTGTGTTGTGATCAGACACAGCAGAAAACACTGTGTTGGCTCACTGTCCACTCTATTAGACAAACATACCTAGTTGGTTCACATTATAGATGTAAAATCAGTCATGATCATTGAACAACAAGGTGAGAAAGTCTACAGAGAAACAGATGGACAACAGTCTGTAATTGTAGAACGACAAAGTGCACCTGTATGGTCAGTGAAGCTGAAGCAACAAGCGATGAGTGTACCTACTGAAGTGGTCAGTGAGGGTACAGCACTCTGAAAAAAATCCTCTAGTGATGCATTGACACCATTTTTTCCCCCAACTGAGTCTGAGTACATGTACATGTAATTTTGTACTTGCTGATACTGATACCTACGCATTATGAAATAGTTACGTTATTATAAATGTAACAGTGTGTCCCTTTGGTTCAACTCACTAAACAGAAACCAGCATAATACCTACATGGAAGAGTGAATGAACTGAATTTTATTTAAGCATTAACTGTTTAGTTTAAATTTAAATACATAAACATGTATCAAACATGCTAACACAAAATGTATATATGTTTACTGCTACTATGTCTACAGTGTGCAGTTAAACTAATGAGAGACACTCGACAGGTGTTACTGCTCCAAATGCCTGCAATAAACCTGAAAACTTTAAAGTCAGGCAGCGAGTTCTTGATTAGTTGAGCATCTTTGATAAGACCGTTTGTTACATGGTTAGTTGGTTGCTGTCGTGTCCTGCTAGCAATTCACTCCTCATGCTGAGTTTTGGGTTTCATTTTAAGATGTTTCATCAGGTTACTTGTACTGTATGAAGATGGGGAAATACCTCCTGTTTTTTATTATAATTTTACCCCTGCTTTTCTGCCCAATGTATTTTAGTGGCATATTAACCCTCCCCTTTTATGAACTTTCCCTATCACTATCACTTACAATGTCCCAGACTCTCCCGAGAGGGGGCAGATGACCACAGGCCTCATCAGACATCAGTGATGTCAGCAGTTTGGGAAAAAAGGGGCTTGATGATACATCGCCACAGGGCAGCTAGCATGCTAGGAGGAAAGCGCAGATCCCAAGTTCTGATGGATCCCCCTTCAGATGCCCAAATCAGTTGACATTGTTTAAAGTGCTAGTAAGAGTGCATCATCTTGCCCACCCAAAGAGACAGCACGGCCAAATACCAGCATCAGTATCAATGCATCACTAGTTTCCTCCCTTTACTCCAAATGTACTTGATCATTCAATACATTTTTGCTTCCTTAGTTTTACACAGGAGCTACATGCAACAAGTAATAGAAGCTGGAATGCTGCTAATTGCACACCTAAATCATCCCATATTTGCCTCACACTGTGTTGCGCTGTTAAGCAATCAAAGATAGGCTTGATTATGAGGTTTCTTAATATACACATAACACTGAAATGAGACTCACCTTGTCAGTGGCCCAGTTGTAGCCAATGGTGTGATTTGATGGACAGGTTGTGACTCCTCGCCTGAAATACAAGCGTCTGTCCCCTCTACACTAACAGACTCCATTGTCTTTGTTACTGGGAGGCCTTCCTGTCCCACAATATCTTGAGAGGATGCCCCAGGGCAGTGTGAGACAGACTGAGATAAACTCACAGAGGGTGTCGGAGATAAAACAGGTAGGTTAGATGTGTCTTTTGGTGCATTAGGGGAAGATTTAGTCCTTTTAACTGAAACAGGTTTGAGTGGGAAGTCCTCTGATGAAACTGAAGTAGAAGAGATATCCTGTAATGAAACTGTTAATGGTGCAGTTTGTTGCTGTGTTGAAGCAGGTGTAGAACTGATCCCTTCTGCTAATGGCAGTGAGGAAATTTCCTTTGCAGGAAGGCTGCAGAGGGCTTTTCTCTGAACTGGGTTGGGTTTGACTTGTAACTTAGCTGCAGAAGTAGAGAAAACAGGAAAACAAATTTAAAAGGGCCTATAACCTACATTTTATATCACATTACAATTAATGCATCACAAGCATCTCAATAACGGAAGAAACTTATTGAGGAATGAGATTACTTTTTTCCCCCAGAAGTATTGAGTATTTAATCTCATTACAATTTTAGAAAAGTCATTAGTAATTTGTAATAGATTACTTTTTCAGTAATTACATCAACACTCCTTATAACTTCAATACTGTGAGTGGCTTTAACCTGAATTGGGAAAGTAAAACAATACTGATGCTATATTCATCACTTGTAATAGCCAGTATGACCACTACCAGAGCTCAGCAATGTAGAGCAAAACAAAACTAGCACAATTCTCAAGTATTCATGCTGTAACAGGAATGCACATATGTGACATTTAATACTGAAGAAATATATTAACACATTTGTTGTTGGTTTGTTGTCTTTATGAGAAACATTCAATTTTGAAAGCTGGTGAAGTGCAACTGGAGCAAGAAGATTCTGAATATCTTTGTCCCTCACCTCTTCTGCCTCTTTCTGGAAGCTTTCTCCTCTTAGCAGGATTATCCTTTTCATCACTGATTTCACCAGCCTCGGAGCTACAGGAGGGCTCAGCTAGAAAAAAACACATTAAAGGTGACACATTAAAAAATACATTAAAGGCAAAATAGGAGTGACAAATTACTAATGGTCATATTTAATATGAACAAATAATTACTTTCCCACAATGCACCTTTTTTCTCCACTATACAACACCTAGCAAAAATGATGGAATCAAAGCAGAGTTGGAAAACAATTTCTGACCTACAAAATTGTCAAAAAAAAGGCCTACATCAAACTTGTCTCAGTGTCATGGCCAGGAACAGCAAGCGTCTCAAACAAAATAATATTTATGTTGTTGAAGAATGAAAACACTGGTCCATGACAAGACTCCATCCTGTTTGCTGATTTGTCATCTGCTTGATGTAGAATACTGTTTTCTGTTAGTGAAGATTAGGTCTCAAAAATAAAAAAGTGATGTTTATTTGTTACTAAGTAAAAAATCCAGGTGAACATTTTGTCAGTGTAGTGATTGCTTCATTTTTGCCAGAATGAACATTGCTTAGTAACCCTGTGAATGGTGAGCTAGACTGTCTGTACATCACTAAAATGTAAAAGCTGAGGAAGAAGCTCACCATGCTGCTCAGAAGGCCTCTCCACAGCAGGATTCTGCAAAATAAAATAAAATATTAAAAGATGCTTACAAGTTAATAGATACTATACTCTATAATAAAAGCCAATAAAAAGGAAAGCGGGACAATGTGTAAATAAAAGTGTAAATAAAAACAATCCAATGATTTGCAAATGCACTTTTACAGAATTTGATGGCAGCAACACAAGTTGGGACTGGGGCAACAAAAGGCTGGAAAATAAGTAATACTACTGGAAAAACAGCTGGAGGAGCAATTTGCAAATAAGTCACATAACTGGGTATAAAAAGCATTTGAGAGAACCTCTCAGAAGCAAAAAGAGGCAGAGGTTCACCAATCTGTGAAAAACTGTCTAACATTTCTGTTCATCAACACAAAATTGTGAAGACTTTGAATATCCCAGCATCCATAGTAGACATCAACAAAAGATTCAGAGAGTCTGGTCAAATCAATATTGGATGATCGTGATCTTTGGGTCTTGCAGAGTGTTCTGCATTAAAACATGACTCTGTACTGGAAATCACTGCATGGTCTTAGGAACTCTTCTAAAATCACTGTTTGTGAACACAGTTTTCTGTGCAATCTACAAAGGCAAGTTAAAATCATACAATATAGAAACATGATTTATAAATGCAAACATCTTCTCTGAGCCAAAGCTCATTTAAAATGAACTGAGGCAAAAATGGAACACTGCTCTGTGCTCTGTGATCAGATGAATCAAAATCTGAAATTCTTTTTGGAATCAACGAACACTGTGTCCTGCTGACTCAAGTGGAGCGGGACCCTCCAGCTTCTAATCAGAACACAGTTCAAATGTCTGCATCTCTGATGCCTATGGTGTGGGCAGCTTACACATCTGTTAAGGCACCATCAATGCTGAACAGTATATAGAGGTTTTAGAACAACATTTGCTACCAACGTCTCTTTCAGGCAAGACAATGCTAAACCACATACTGCATCCATCACAACAGCATGGCTTCACAGAAGAAGAGTCATGGTGCTGAAATGGCTTACTTGCAGACCACATTTGGCCCATCATGAAACAAAAGAAAGACTAAGGGCTGCTGAGCAGCTAGAATCCTATGTCAGACAAGAAGGGGACAACATTCCTATCTGCAAACTCAAGCAATTTGTCTCTTCACTTCCCAGATGTTTACAAACTGTTGTTAACAGAAGAGGAGATGCCACAAGACGGAAGACATTGCCCTGACCCAACTTTTCTGAGATGCATTGCTGTCATCAAATTGTGAGTTAATATTTTTTTCATTAAATGCCAAAATGCTTCTCTTTCAACATCTGTGTTCAATCTTCTATTGTGAATAAAATATGAGTCTACAGAATTTGCAAATCATTGCATTCTGTACTTTATTTATTTTACACAATGTCCCAATTTTTTTGGGAATTGGGTTTGTATTATTACAATCATCATCACCATCATCATCTAGTGTTAATGTTAAAACATGTTAGTGTCTTTAGTGAATCTCCTGCAGCTTCTCACCTCTTCAATTAAAAGAGAATGTCCTCTTTTACTGATCTGTCTTAAACCTTCTTGTGTGTTTCCCTTTTCTTTTTCTCTGCTGTATTGTTTGGTCTCCTCTCTTTCATCTACATCCATTTCTTTTTGCTCTTCCTGCTCCTCTGACACAGGCACGAATACATCAGGAAGGAGCAGGTGAGAGACCTGATCTCTGGCTGGGCCTGGACCTTCCACATTAGCAGCACTGGCACTGAAGGAGAGGACATACGACAAATGTAGTGTTAGAAGTCACATAAGCAAGCCTATTTCAAATGACTCAACAACACAGTTTGAAACAAATGTGTGGTACATTAAGCATGCAGTTAGCACAATGCTAATTGGTGGTGGGGGAATAAGCATCCATTAATTGTTAGCGACAATAACCAAAAACTGAAGAGGCTTTATGTGATCATCTGTGTTTGGGATCAGAGCACTATAGCTTTAAATCAGTGATATTTCAGTGTAAGTGTTGAGCTCACCTCAGTGGTTCAGGTTGTAATTCTGATTTAGCTATGCATTCGTCTGTTTCTGTAAGAGTGGATGGGACTTCAGTGAGAGAGAGAATAAATACAGGCTCAGCAGAGGAATATTCAGAGTCCAGCAGGAGGTCAGATGAAATGACTTCGGATGTTCCAGGTGGTTCCATTACCAAACGCTCAATGATCTCCTCACCAACACCTCTGGTCTTTTCTGCAGGTGTAGTGTCCTGCTTGGATACAAATCCAGAAAGTTTCTCTGGACTGGAACTGGATACAGTCTGCAGATACAGGTAATACCTGAATGTAGATATTACACCATCACCAGCATTTTAGCCATAGCACAGTTTGCATGGTAGGGGTGGGGAACACTGACTTATTTTTGCTGCTTTAGAGAAATAGCTCAGTATTGTTTTGTCATGTTTGTTATAGGCAATCAGAACTTGTAGTAACAGTTTGCTAACCCACAACCTAGCTTAACTTTGCTAAAGCTCATTACTGGCCATGGCACTGTTTTCTCTATATTTCTTTTGGCCTTTTTGAGTTTCTGAAGGAGCACAATTTGTTTTGCCTTTGAGTTCAACAGTCAATCAAGAGTTGTTCTCCAGAATCATGTATAGTACCTTTAAACTGAGCAATCATGTCACAATCTGCTTTTCTGCACATACAGTAGGTAACATGATTAAAGATCACTAAACTGGATTTAATGTAAAATGTTGAATAAAATTAACCATAGTTTTTGATACTTTTTTAAAAATGAGGCATGCACCCTTGTGTGCATTTCAAATGAACCAAACTCCAGAGTAAGTGAATATTGTGATTGTGAAAATAATGGTTTAGATTTTTGCCATATTGCCCACCTTTAGTTAGAGTATTTTAAAATGGTATTTCCCTGTAGAAGTCATTTCTCAATCTTTCTAACCTCCAAATGTAAGTCTAACTAAATACCTCTGCATATCTAACTAAATAACTCTGCTAAATACCTCAAATACCTCAAATGTAAATATTTCTAGCTTTTAAAGTACAAATGCTTCACCTTGACAGAGTCATTGTCCAGTGTTTCGGTTTCATTGCTCATTAGATTAATCTTTGTGACAACTTTATCACCATCTTGTGGTCTCTGAGTATCACTGAAAGTTTCCGTGGACAACTTCACAGCAGCCTGTTTCTCAGTAGCAACTTAAAAAGTGCAAACAGAAAAAATTAATTTGTTAGTTCTGCATCATACTTTGGTTGACAACAGTGATTATATGCAATCAGTAACAAAACAACTGGAAATCACTAGTTCAGTATAGAAGTGAAGTCACAGGCTTTCATTAGCTGTTAGCTACGTTAGCATTTTATCTCCAGTGTAAAACTAAAAAAGTAAACTTCAGACACCAAACGTGTCTAAATTTAAGGCAAATATGGGTAAATATGATTTTTCATTCTATTGCTTCAATATTTTCAAGCTTGTAACAGCACATTACCCTTTGAATCTTTCAAAGATTTCATCATGCTAACGTTGATTTTCTCACCTGCTGTTGATTGTGCTGTTCTCTGCTGGGTGCGTGTGGTTCTGGCGCTCTGGATGAGGTTAGGCTTCGGTTTGGGTCCACGACACCTCCTGATTAGGAGAAGGAACCACAGAGCTTAAAGAAAAAAGTAGGCCAGTACAGTATAGACAAAGTACTTACTACATACTGACAGTGATGGACCATACAATATATTCAAAATACTTTGATAATTTGATAAATAATGAACAATTTATTATTCCTGAGCAAAAAGGTTTACTTCTGTTGGGACAATAGTTGTGAAAATGCTGATCAACCCATTTACGGTACTCACATGAGCATCTGTGCTTAGTCAGAAGACTCATTTGCATATTGCAGCTTTGTGAAGCCCAACATAATAACAATTATTACATGATATTGTTCTACCCTAAATAAAGAACTTGTTAAAATTACACAAAGATCTCTTTGTGAAAAACGTCTTCAGCAGGGCTTTGAAGGTACATTACCTATGTATCTGCTGTGGTCTCTGCTCTCCTGAGTTTACTTCAGGAACACTGCTTTCCAGCTTTCCTTCAAGCGACAACACAGAGTCACTTTTTTCTCCTGTCTCAGGCTCACCTTGGTCAGGACTGGTTTTCTTTGGTTCAGGCTCAGATGAAACAGTAGGAATTGGTGCAGAGTCTTCTGTCAATAGGTTAGACTCAACTCCCTGGTCTCCTGTGGCATTAACTGAAGCTGTGGTGGACATTATGGAGGTGTTATCTACAGAATGAATGACATTTTCTGGTGAAGTCTGCTTCTGCTGTCCTTTAACAGATCTAGAAACTCTGTCCAGCTTGGGTTTGGGTTTGAGAAGACGGTTCCTGCATGCAGGTGGAGCATTTTGCTCTGAAGCTTTGATGATTGAAGCCTCTGACTGACTGTTGCTAGGCAGAATTTCAGTTTCGTGTGAACTGATTGACTCTTCCACTGAAGTTTCTGGAGCATTAGATCTAGAGCTAGTTTGCTCTAAATGATGATTATATACAGTACTGGCCATGTCAAGACCATCCCTGCCTTCTGATATGACACAAAGATCGGGTGTCACCACCTGACAGGTTTCATCTCCAGTCTCTGAGTGATCAGTGATTTCCAAGATGACTTCCTGCTGGATGTCCTGTTGTCCAAATGATGACGGTCCTTCAACAATGATGACATCATCATCTACAAACAGAAGAGGAAAAATTCTGGTTGGAAGTGAAGTATGGAAATGAAAATATACTATAAAAATTAAAAAGTGTCAACATTTAAACAAACATAGGTATATAAAAAAACAATGAAAAAATTATTCCATAGTCTTTTTTGTTTGGTAGTGTGATTAGGGTCACTAATAGTCAGTGCAGGTCCTTTCACAAAAAATTTTTTTGTTTGGTTATTTCAATGAATAAGAATAATTAAAAAGTATAGAAGTGTATAACCATGTACATATAATACATTCATTGCCTTAGATACACTATATTATTTACCTTGGTTATGATACAGCTGTTTCCTTGGTTGTACTATACCTGGTTTTCCATGATAATATACTGGTTTTCCACATGTTACACTGGAAGTACATGAATTTTAAAAGCATGAAAAAGTCAAAACAATCCTACCTGCACACGGTGCTTCTTCCAGTGAGGTCAAATGAGCAGAATGTCCGATTGTCAGGAGTGTCTTAGCTGCTTCAGTGTAACTCTCTTCAGATACTAAAAAGACCAAAATATACAAATTCATCACATATGCACACACACGCACACACACAATGAGGAAAACAGTACACAATGTGAAAGAAATGTTTCAGGCCAAAATCAATCCAGACTGAAAAACTCATTCAAAGTCCTTACCTTCCATTTGTTCTGGAGCGAGGAACTCAATCACATCCTAAAACAAAACCCAAACATGCTTACTTACAAAAGCAAACTGAGTAACAGATCTCAATAATTCAGTCCTACTTCATCCTAAACAGTTAGATCAGAGCAATGAGAACCAATGAAAAAAGTGTCTTATTTTGATCTTTGGTGTTGAATGCACTGCTCAGTTGTTAAGAATGTGGCTCTATACCTTAAATCATTTATTTTGTACTATATTTCAGTCAAAGTAGTATATTAGCTCATATGTAAAGATAATTCTCATTGTGTTTTTAAAAATTCTCATAAGACTTGTTAAGTGAACTGATCTTCACCAAATATGTCAAAAGCATGCAGAAAGTTGTGCATCTTGTAAATAGTGATCATTTATTTGATTTTAAGCATTTTCATGAGATTTGTGTTTAACTCCTTACACTGCTAGGCTTCAATCAATAATCTAAAAACTTGAATAACTATTGTATTATTTTCAGTAATTACTATGCATTTATTTGAGATTAATTAACAACTAAACACAGTTTGAAACAAGTGTGTTGATGATGTAGACATGCATGCAACTATTACTGTTTCACCACATTAGCTCCAGTTAAAAACTACAGCACCAAACATGTCTTGGATCATCGGGTACATTTGTACAAGGACAAAATGGATAGTACAGATTTTCACCAAACTATCACTTATAAAATTCACAGCCAGACAGGCTGCTGGAGCTAATGAAACACTTACAACGAGCAGATCAAGCTGATGCTCACAGGGCACCGAGCCTCCATGGCCCAATGCCCTTTCACAGGAAGACTCAGAGCACAGAGAATTGTGAGATATGCCCAGAACATCAGGAACGTTCATAGAAATGTCCAACTGGGAGCACACACGTCATGGATGATGAGAAAGGAGAGGAGAAGGATGGACAACACACGCATGGATAAAAACATAAACAGAACATTAAAAGAACTTAATGAAATGGTCAGGTGCACAAAGGGAATGATCTGATTCACACTAAGTGGAATGACAGTCAGCCTTTTTACATCAAACAGCAACTTCTTATGCAAGTGCTGAACCAAATGGCAAGTCATATGCATTGAATGGTATAACAAAACTTAAAATTAATTCATCTAGAATTGAAAATGAAAATGCAAATGAAATGTTAGGAATTATCTTTGTATACGTTATTAACTAAATTCTATTAATCAACAAATCTAAGCATTATGGCTTTTGCGATCATTCAAAGTTTACTCGATGACGAGTGACAAAAATAATGTAAAAATCATGTCACAGATCATGAATTGATCCTGTGTAATAGCTTATTTGTCATAAAATGCAGTAAAAATTCTAAATTTAAGCACATTGAACCTTGATTGCAGGTTCTTAAAAAAGTGTGAAGAAAATATTTGACAAGGGGACCCAAGAGTGAGACAGATTAATGGACACTTTGACAACACTAATGTACAAGCTAATGCTACTCCCAGCTACTCCCCAACTACTCCCCATGAGTACTGATATGCACTCAGCATTCAATATCGAAATGTTAATTATTTAACTTTAGTATTTTTCGCATTTGTACTTTCCTACTATTGTAAGTCGCTTTGGATAAAAGCGTCCGCTAAATGTAATGTAATGTAATGCAATGTAATATGGTCCCTGTGCCTCACTGTATGTGAGGAATCTTTCCCCACAGCTAACTCCTCTTTACAGAGCAAGTCGAGACACTTTAGGCCACAGACTGGGGAGATTTGCCCCTTCTAGCTTGTGAACCGTGTATGTGTGTATACATTGTTTTGCACTGACTGCACTTTGATGAATGATGGATTGGAGAAATGCACCATATGAATGTAATTGTGAAAAGATAATTGCAGGGTTCAAATCTGCAGATCCAGTTTTATTTATAAATTACTGTCAAATATATTACTTTAAATGTGTAAAATCTATATTTGTTCCCCATTAATGTATATCTATATTGTTTCTATGAGTCAGATTATCATTCTGACAAATACACAAGAGGAAGTGTAAGGGACATGGTGTCTGTTTCACTGCACTGCTTTGAATGATGGCAGTGTTCTGACAGACTAAAGTGGCAGAATGAAAATGGCTCTATAATAACTGAATAATTAATGGACAGATTAACTGAATATAGGAACAATGTTATTTGCAGCCCTAGTCTTCTTTAAGTAATGACAGCTCAGACATGTGCTCTTTCTCTCTCACCTCCTCCATGGTTTCCTCCACCACTGTGTGGACAACAGGCTGGGAACGAAGGCCCAGCGGTACAAATGCCTGGTTCGGCTCTTCCTCTGCATATTGCTCATCCTCCTGAGCTATGCCGCCATCATCTTCATCTTCCTCTTCCTCGCTGGTTAAAGCCCGCAATGTCACCAGTCTGGATTTTCCTCTCCGGGGGATGCCCCGTTTGAGGCTTGAGCCAGGCTTTTTTCGGACCTTTCTGAAAGAGCTCCGAGACTCTGATGGAGGCGGACAGGAGGAAGGCTGCTGCTCCTCTACATCATCTTCCTCTGCTACAGCACGGATCACATGCTGGGACAGCTTAGGAATCCTCCCTGACCTGAGAGTAGACAGATTGAGACAGTCAAAATGCAGACACAACAACAATCTGGTAAAGCACAGGAGTGCTTAGTGGTTAATGTACCTAGTTGGCTTGTTGAGAATGTGCTCCTGAACAGCAGTCAGATCAGGCTCATCCTCTTCTTCTGAATACTCCAAACCACAGGAAATGACATCAGAGGTTTTACTCTCACATACTGTTGCTGTGGAGACCTGGAGGTGTCCAACAAATAACAATTTCAGAGTTTAGTAATAACATTTAAACCTTTTTTAATGCCACAGCAAGAGACCTTTGTCCATGAACGCAAAACCAAGCAATGTCGGTTTTCTTTCTTGGAGAGTTAAAAAACTGATTTTGAACAGAGCCTACCAACAGCAGTGAGAATTTATTCAATTATAAAGGGCTGGTAGACTAATCTGTTTGACCTTGCTAAAAGCTTGTATGTGGTGTGAGCGGGCTGACAGACATTTTGGTGATGTAATGTCACAGAAAGGGCTATTTAGGTGACTACCGTATTGAGTTTTTGTTAGGAGAATTAGCCTCACGGCTCCTGTTCTAAAATAAATAAACATTTGATCTTCAAACATCAAGTGGTAAGTGGAAAACATGTAAATGTGATTTCTTGGTGAACCATTTTATCTGTACCGTGCTGCTGTCCTCTCCAGTCAGGGAGTTTGTGTTCTGGGCTTTCTTCTGCATTGTGGAGCCTTTGTTTGTCCACCTTTGCTCCAGGTTAGGGGCCACTTTCTGGGCTCTACCCTTCAGTTGTGCAGCATTAACAAGACAGCTTTCATTCTTCTCCACCACTGAATCAGCCTTCTGCAACCTGACAAGATACATGCATATCAACCTGATCATATTAACAAATTAAAAAATGTTCATCACATCAATTATTTTTTAAAAATGACTTATTAGGCCATTATTTTCCATTGTCTTATTTTTACCCATTTATTTTTTCACTTTTTCTTACACCAAAATGTAACAAATGTTTTTGGAACTGCTGTTCATACAGCTGTTACACCTTGATGGGAAGCATTATCTAAATATCATAAGAATATGTATTGTGTTACCAAGAATTACAAATATCTTTTTCACTTTGTATTGTTCATACCTGTCAGCAGTTGACTGTCCTTCAGCTGCACCGTTCTCAATACTTTCTTCAGCCAGATCAGCTACAGATAACCAGTCAGACACATTACAGTTACTGTACTAGTCGTTGTTGGAAATAACAGAATTTTCACCATTTTGGTATGATTTTGGTTTTAGGCGACTAGATGAAGTAATTTTTATATTTGAGTGTTCATAAGATAACATATAATAATTGCATAATTACACATGATGTATTTCTCATGCACTTTTTACTTAAATGACACAACATCAGAAAAATTAAAATAAAACATGACTTTTTACCTTTATAAATTAAATTATGAACAATGCACTTTTCCCACAACAGTCAAATTTTTTGTGCCACTATAATATAGACATATTGCTATTCCACCGTTGCAAAGTTTTTGGTACCACCTGCATGCTGGACAGGATTTAG
This sequence comes from Crenuchus spilurus, assembly GCA_036984385.1. Classification (NCBI taxonomy): domain Eukaryota; kingdom Metazoa; phylum Chordata; class Actinopteri; order Characiformes; family Crenuchidae; genus Crenuchus; species Crenuchus spilurus. The sequence continues at coordinate 181,010 of BRDA01002834.1, read as the reverse complement.
CTAATCTGATCTTCTTCATCATGCAAAAAAGTTAATGTACTATCTGTTTAGGCTAACAGAGCACACAAAGAGTGAAAAAGTGGCCATAAAGTTATTAAAGCAAAAGCTGATCTCCAGTCCCAGGCTGAGCTGCACCATCTCTGCGTTCTTAGCTCAACACTTCCTTGGCAATACTAAGTAACAGGGAAGTCTAACATACATCCTTTAATATTCAAATACAAGCAAAACAGTATACTAATAATTCTCAATTTATGCTTACATTTCTCATGACAAAAACAGGTACAACACTCACTAAAATAGTTATTTCACATTTCAAACACTGATACACTGAATAAATAAACAACTATTCAAGTACTTCCATAGTATTAAATACTTGAGTTCATTCAGGTGTAAAAATGCTGATATAAACAGACCTGCTTTGTTTTTCTTCATACTCTTTCTCCTCGGCGTGACAGGAGTGGTGGAGCTCCCTCCGTCATTAGATATTCCCTCATTTTCCTTCTCCCCCTCCATCACATCACTGCCTGAGCTCTCCTCTTCTGAACCTGAGGAAAAGCAGACCTTCTTCTTCCTCACTGCTGAGAGAAAGTCACACTCAGAAAAAGACTGGAATGTCAGAATGCAGAAAAACATTAAAAATGATAGTTGAACAACTCACTTGCTGATTTTCTCTGTGGAGTTCGGGGAACTTTGGGCAGCTTGGTAGCATCTTTCTTTTTTTTGCGTTTCTTTTCCTCGTCTTTGAGGATCTTCTCCAGCAGGCTGTTGAAAAAATCGAGATCCAAACGCCGTCTCTCCTCTGCAGACAGAAAATATATTTTTTACATAATGTTAGCACAAAAATAATTGCCCTCACAATCTGACAGATTTGGAGCACTTTTGCAATGAAGAATGAGAGAAGAATGCCAAGTTATTTCATCTTTATTTTTATTTTTCCACCCTAAAATATTTCAGTTTATTTTTCAATCGAATTGTACAGCTTATAGGTGATATAAAAAGGGGAAAAAGTTCTGAAACAACTCATCTTGGTATGATTTTTTAAATCACAAAAACCGAACATTTTAACAGGGCTGCCCAAACTTTTGTATGCCATTATATATTCAACTTCTAGAATTCACTGATAATCACTTACTGAAGGCCTTGTCTATTCTCCAGGAGTTAGCCCTTTCTTCCTTTTTAAACTTGTTCTAAAAAAGAAAAAAACACCAGTAACATTAGAGAATACACTACTAGCCTATGCCAATGTCATGCTGAAATATAAGTGAACACAAGGTACCGTATTTTCCGGACCATAAGTCGCGTTTTTTTTCATAGTTTGGCCGGGGGTGCGAGTTATACTCTGGAACGACTTATGTGTGAAATTATTAATACATTATTACCTTTTATTGTACATTTTACTATATGGCCATTATTACATAATTATTAAAGTGTGTATTCAGCAAGGTCTCATA
>BRDA01002834.1:130534-177358 GCA_036984385.1 Crenuchus spilurus | reverse complement strand
TAGCTAATCGCCCTGGACGTGGACGGAGGAGAAAAATTGATAAAAGGTTGCAACGCAGGATAGTCCGGAGGGTGGATAAGCAGCCCAGGGTGCATCAGTGTCAGCTTGAACTATCCGTCGACATTTGAGTGAAATGAAACGCTATGGCAGGAGACCCAGGAGGACCCCACTGCTGACACAGAGACATGCAGTTTGCCAAAATGTATGTAAGTAAGCCAAAATCCTTCTGGGAAAACATCTTGTGGACAGATGAGACCAAGATAGAGCTTTTTGGTAAAGCACATCATTCTACCAAAAACGGAATGAGGCCTACAAAGAAAAGAACACAGTACCTACAGTCAAATATGATGGAGGTTCAAAGATGTTTTGTAGTTGTTTTGCTGCCTCTGGAACTGGGTGCCTTGACTGTGTGCAAGGCATCATGAAATCTGAAGATTACCAAAGGATTTTGGGTCGCAATGTAGGGCCCAGTGTCAGAAAGCTGGGTTTGCGTCCTAGGTCATGGGTCTTCCAGCAGTACAATGACCCCAAACATACTTCAAAAAGCACCCAGAAATGGATGGAAACAAAGCGCTGGAGAGTTCCAAGTGGCCAGCAATGAGTCCGGATCTAAATCCCATTGAACACCTGTGGGTGTGCAACAAAATATTAAGTTGAGGGTGCCAATAATTTTGTCCAGCCCATTTTTTGGAGTTTTGTGTGAAATTATGTCAAATTTGCCTTTTTCCTCTGTTTTTTGTGTTGTTCCAATACACACAAAGGAAATAATCGTGTATAACAAAACATGTGTAATTGCAATAATTTTGTGGAAGAAATGCTTCATTTTCTGGAAAGAATTCAGGGGTGCCAACAATTTCAGCCATGACTGTGTGTGTGTGTGTGTGTTTATATATATATATATATATATATATATATATATATATATATATATATATATATATATATATATATATATATACATTAATATTGATTCCCCTATATTTAAAACAAATGACTAGGAAGAGGTTTAATATAGTAAATAAAATATACTGTTCCAGTCTCACCATATAACCATTTAGTAAATATAGTAATTAGATATGCCCACAGTCTGTAAAACTTTAGTGTCTGGGCAGACAATTTGTCAACATATTAAAAATTAAATTGTGCACCAACATAGCATACTGTCTTGTTTTTAGAAAACAGAATATCTTACACTTCTTTTGGAGATGCGGGTAACACTGTCTCAGTTGCTCTCTGCTCATCTTCCACATATGACCTGCAGGTAAAATTAGAGATAGCATACAGACAAAAATATAACATTATGATGAAAGTAGATATTTGCATTATGCATAATAATAGGTCATTTTTTGCTAATGTATAAATTAAGTAATACTGCAACTAAAAACCACATCAACAAGCTTAATTGAGATCTGGATGTGATTTCATAAATGTTTTGTTAGCACAACATCACAACATCAGTTCTAATAAAAAAGGCTAATTTGGCTTCAAACTTGGTTTCAATTATCAACAGCCTTTGGACTATGTGGAAAAATATATAAACATAATTCCCTTAATACATTATAACACGAGTACTCAGAAACCTACTTTAACCTTTATTTTTGAAAAAATGTTGACAGCAAAATAACCTGTCAACAAAAAAGCAGAATAAATAACTTACTTCATTGGGTTGGTTGAAGGTAGATAGTAGATGAGCTCTCTCATGGTCATCTTTGTGTGATCTTTCACCGTTTTGCGTTCTTTAATTCCCATCTTTGGCCTATTTTGCTTTTCATTCTGCTAAAATTTGACAATGTGTTACTTAAGAAATTATACTGGTCAATACCTTTACTTATTGTCATAATCAAAAGCAACAACAATAAGACATTATTATTTAAGTAAAAATATATTCACAGAATTTGTGGACATCTAAATACCTTTAGTATTTAGTAGTTTAGCTGAAAAGGTTGTAATAGTTTGATGCACAATGTACAAGTTATTGTTGTACAAAATAAAAGTTGTTAATATGATAAGTGATTTAACTTTTGAACAACATTATAACATCACATTTACAGACAATGAAAAAACGGATAAAAATTAACATTCAGGTGTAAAATTGTCTTATTACCTTGTCTTTATTCATTTCTTTCTTCAGAAGCTCTCTGAGTTTTTTTGCCTTGGCTAGTCTGAGCCGGTCTAATGGATCATTGAGGGTCCTCATGGTGAAAGGAATCTGTGCTAAGGAGGGTGGATGAATTTTATTTTTATGAGGACTTGACGGAGATTTTTCTGTAGAAGCATGCTTGTTCTCCTGAGTTACAACAGTCTCTTCTTCTGATGCTGCAGGCCAGAGCTCAAGAGACTCAGGTGGGTTTTCAAAAATGGCTGCAGTCTCTGACTGGACATCTTCGGCAGCGTGAGAGAATTCTGTATCCTGTTTGGATGATTGTGACTTATTTAGCTCTGATGTTTCATGACCTTCTTCCAGAGAGGTTGCTGGGGTCTTCAGGCTGATATGAAGAGGGTCTACAGTTTTGGGTTTTCCAGCTCCAGAAGGTCTCCTCTTTCCTCGACTGTCTGAAGTGGTCTGTGGATATTACAACAAAATTTAACTCTAAGTACCACAAAGGGTGATTGGTTGAAAAGTGTAAAATATAAATGTACTTTTTCACTATACAGTATCTCACTAAAAGTGAGTACATCCCTCACATTTCTGCAAATATTTTATTATGTCTTTACATGAGACATTATAGAGAGGAAACTTGGATATAACTAAACTATAACTATATAATATAATACAATATAATTATAACTATATAATATAACCAAATAGCTGCAACACAAAGTGAGTACACCTCACAGTGAACATGTCCAAATTGTGCCCAGTTGTGTTATTGTCTGTCCTTGATCTTATGTGCCTCTTTAAGGTTCCAGGTGTGAATGAGGAGCAGGGCTGTGAAATTTGGAGCTTTGGGTACAAGTTTCTCGTACTTGGCACTGGATATTCAACATGGTACCTCATGGTAAAGAACTCTCTGAGGATGTGAGAAATAGAATTGCTGCTCTCCACAAAGATGACCTAGACTATAAGAAGATTGCCAACATGCTGAAACTGCAGCACAGTGGCCAAGGTCAAGACATTCTGAAGCGGAGCATGATCCCCTCCCTTCTGAAACTTTTTCCAGTATGATAACAACCCAAAACACACCTCCAAGATAACAACTGCCTTGCTCAGAAAGTTGAAGACAAAGGTGATGATGACCTAAACCCAATTGAGCACCTGTGGGGCATCCTCAAGCAGAAGGTGGAGGAGCGCAAAGTGTCTAACATTCACCAGCTCAATGATGTCATCATGGAGGAGTGGAAGAGTATTCCAGAAGCATCCTGTGCAGCTCTGGTGAATTCCTTGCCCAAGAGGGTCAAAGCAGTGGTAGATAATAATGGTGAGCACACAAAATATTGACACTTTGGGCACATTTTGGACATTTTCATTATGAGGTGTACTCATTAGTGTTGCCAGATATTTGGACATTAATGGCTGCGTGTTGAGTTATGTTAAGACAGTAAATCTCCACTGCAACACAAGCTCTACACTGACTATTCTAAGTTATATCCATGTTTCATTTCAATAGTGCTGTCCCATGAAAAGATATACTCAAATATTTGCAAAAACGTGAGAGTTGCATCAGCTCTCATATAGATGCATACCTAGTTCTATCACTTAAAAATAACAGTACAATACGTGACTGCATTTTCACATAAGTTAGCAACTTTTACTGCAGGACCTAAGATTGCCCATTTTCCCTGCTGCATTTATTAGATAATCAATCTTATTCATATCACCTCTCGATGGTTTAAATGCTGTGGCTGATCTCATTTATCTGATAATAAATGTTAACAATAATAATCAGTTAAATGTATTATTATTATCATAATCAATATTACCTTTTCACCTGGGGCTGGATCTTTTGTATATTCAGGTTCTGGTACTAATATTGAGGGTTTAACAGGAGATTTAGGGGTCCTGGAGGAGGTGCGGGTGGGAGCAGTAGTAGTTCGTGGTTTGGCGAGATTAGGTAAAACAGCAAACCGTTTTCTCCTCTGAGGACCACTTGTTGATGCTAAGTTTGCTTCAGAGCTTGTTGTGCTTTGAGCTTCAGAATCTCTACAAAGAGAAAAGAAAATAAACCACACAGTCAACAGGCAGTTTAGTTTAAATACTGCTGCTCGGTACTGTTTAATAGGGTCAATATATTGCAAAAGAACATGCTATTTTACAATCACTCAAATTTGTATTGTGTATTTATGAGCAAAAGCTAAGTTCTCTAGAATAGTATTCATGCTGTATGAGTTTTTGTGCATGCTGCAAGTCTGTGAGAACCCAAAAAAACAGCAGCAACAAAGATGCTCCTTCTGGTTAAGCTTTTACTCTGTTATTTAATTTAAAAAGAATGTCACAGCCACAGTTTCTGCTTAGTTCTCTAGGGATGTTTGATTTTTTATTTTTGTGAAAAAGCATGTAGAAGGATGGCTGATGATTGTGTTTGACAAATCACTGGTCTGTATTACTTCCATCTCCACATATTTTGATTCAAGAATTGTAATCACTGTGCAGTGAAAGTGTGATCATAAATGTATAACCACACACACACAAAAAAACACATTAGCGTATGCCATGAGTGAATAACTCACCCTGCAGGACCACTGGTTTGTGGTTGGGGCAAAACATCTTCCTTCTCGATTTCTGTTTTATTATTGGCTTCTGTTGGAACTGCAGGTCTGACCTCTTCTCCCCCAGCCCCATCCACTGCACTGTGAGAGATGTCAGTAGCAGTTTGGGCTGTTTGAGAATTTTCTGCTGGTGCATCTCCTCGAGAAGTGGCTGAAATTCTGCCTGTAGGTTTTACATTCGGACGAACACTGATCCTGGACCTACGGATCATAGTTCCCTGCTGGAAAAATGGAGTGCAGTGGAATCAGTTTAGTTCCTCATTTAAGAGACATCCCACAAACTGTAAATTTCACTCACAACCGTAGCTGAATACCCATTCTTTTAGGGTCTTTTAGCACTCAGAGCCACACATTTATACAGGATATTAAATAAGTTTTTATACAATTGTAATCAAAATTATTCAACCTAAATGCACCTAAATTTTCTTTCCCAATCCCCCCCCCCCAATGTAGCCAATCAACCCACCCATATGCTAGGACTGTAATATCTCTGACTCAAGCAGGGCAAAGACCCTCCGATGCATGTAAAGTCAACATCTCTTTTCAAACTGCTGCAGATACATCATTACTGGGCAGCCAATGTGATCAGTGGAAAGCAAAAAATCTATATGGATCCACCCAGAGAGAGCACAGCCAATTTTGCTCTCAGGCCTCAGCTGCTGATGGCAAGCAGCATGACTGTGACTCACAATCCTCAGATCATAGTGTCAGTGCCTTAGTCTACGTTCACATTACAAGCCACATTGCTCAAATCAGATTTTTGCTCAGATAAGATTTAACTATTTTTACTATTCACAAATGTAAGTGAGCTGTATCTGTCTGTAATGTTAACTAATCTGTCCCTGAAACTATTTGCATGTGCACATTGATATGTGTATACATGGCGCCTTCATCAGCAACAACAAAAAAAGTCACATATGTGCTGAGTTGCCAGGTTTGCCTGGCACCAGTAAAATTTTAGAATTGGCATTTTGCAGGGTTTCTGAACTAAATAAAAGAAAAAAAGTGAATGAGAAAGTAAGATTTAAAGATTTAAGTGTAAAGCTCATTGAAATGCATGTGTCACTTTAGATTTTGGGCTAGTTTCCATCTGTGTAGTATGACTTTCTGTTACAAAATCGGTTGATTTGGGGATTATGGCAACACTATTTGTTAGACCACTGTTTTAGTAAAATTAGATAAACAGACGTGTTAGTAGCTGATGTGTAATGGTGTTTTGCTCAGGAAAAACAGTAAACAGGACTGTACATGATCAGGTGAATAAATGCCAGCTGACTGATTTTGCTGTTTTTACAGCACTGTGAGTCTATGAGAGAAGCCAGCGCTGGCTCAACCACTGCACAAATGCGTACAAGCAAAAAGACGCATGAAATCTGATCTGACTGTCACATTCAAGTCGAATGTCCACAGATCGGATATGTACAGGGGTTGGACAATAAAACGGAAACACCTGTCATTTTAGTGTGGGAGGTTTCATGACCAGTCTGGTGGCCAATTTTCATTAATGTCACATTGCACCAGTAAGAGCAGAGTGTGAAGGTTCAGTTAGCAGGTAAGAGCACAGTTATATAGTATATTACAATGCACACAACATTATGGTGACATACCAGAGTTCAAAAGAGGACAAATTGTTGGTGCACGTCTTGCTGGTGCATCTGTGACGAAGACAGCAAGTCTGTGTGTCTAAATATTATTGAGCCACTTTGGGGTGTTTTGGAGGAGCGAGTCAGGAAACGGTTTCCTCCACCAGCATCATGTAGTGACCTGACCACTATCCTGCAAGAAGAATGGCTTAAAATCCCTCTGACCACTGTGCAGGACTTGTATATGTCATTCCCAAGACGAATTGACGCTGTTTTGGCCGCAAAAGGAGGCCCTACACCATACTAATAAATTATTGTGGACTAAAACCAGGTATTTCAGTTTCATTGTCCAACCCCTGTATGTATGAATCAGACCTAGGGCCACATATGAAAGTGACTCAAATCTGATTTAAAAAGATACGTCTACACAGCCCTAAAAAGATCAGATCTTTTTTATATATTAGTCATAAAAACATTATAAATATCAATTAAATTGAACAATAATGATATTAAGCATATTAATGTTAAGCATTATATTTTCAGTGTGTGAAAGAGTCATTTACTGGCCTAACATATTTTAGTCAGCGTTATAAATAACTGTGTAAAACACTGCACAAGACTTACATTAATGATGTTTATTATCTGACACCATCATTACTGCTGAATAAAATCTTATGTTAACATACAGAAGTTTGAGCCACTATCTGTAGCTAACTTGGTAACTAAAGTGCACTAAACCCGCAGTGCCAGAGTTATTGTATTGATTGCAGTTATCAGCTGGATTTTACATCATCTCTTCTCATATCATTATGCACTGTCACTGTGTTTATGCATATGTACATAATACACTGTGTCTCAAGAGTTTTAATATTGTAGTTGGTTTCTGATATGACATTTTGAGTTCATTGGTTGTGATAATACCTTTCGTGTTAGTTTATTGTTTTACATGTATTTCCTTCTATTTATTGCAATGCTTGTTTGTTGCTCTTACTGTATTTGTGCTGCTGTGTGCATATGACTTTGCCTCTGGGATTAATAAAGTGATATATCCATCTATCTACCTACCTATCTATTTGCTTAAAGATGAAGACAGAACTGATATGCGAGTGTGAGAAGAGTGCTGGAAACACAGATATTATGAGAAAACGCTAAAGACAAATAAAACCAGGCAGAAGTCTGAACTTGACCGTTACTGCACTCCTGTGAAGCTGTTTCCAGCTTTAGCTAAATCAGCTACACAAACCGACAACGTGGTGAAATAAGGCGAACTAATACGCCCACAAACAGCCATACCTTACTCTAAAATAATATCATAAATCCTCTAAAATACGCTCATCTACAACACCACTTACTTTAACTCACTTTAGCGATGATTCAGTCCAGTTTTTATCCATTTATCGTCACTGAAACCTACTCAGCTTCACGAACAGCGCAGACGTTGCCATTCGCTTACAACAGGTTTAGTTTATCATGTCAAAATAAAAGTCATTTTAACTGATAAGCACTAAAATTTAGACGAAAAACGCATTAAATTAAATAATTACGCATTACATCAAATTCTAAAAATAGACTAACATGAACAATTAAACATATTTTCCTAAAAAATGAATATTAACATTACTGCAAAAGTAATGTATCCAATATGGTTTTAACTTGAATGCTTGGCCAGTTTAAATAGATTTTCCACTCCAATTTCAAATAATGTGGTTGGAATAATCTGTTTTTAAAAATCAGGTTGTATTTTAGTTGTTTTTTTAGCGGTAAGAGATTGAGACTTTTATTTTGAAGTCTTCTGTTTTAGCGTTACTGTATTCACATTTCACAGTTCCCGTGGTCGGTGCGGCGGAGGATTTGCCCCGGTGGGGGCATGTGTGAGCGTGTTTGTGCCCCCAGCGGGGCTACTATGGGGTCTGTGGATTGTCCAGGTTTACCCCCACAGGAGGAGAATGAGGATGAAGGGGATGGCGGCGTGTTTTGGGGTCTGTCTGAGCTGCCGGTGGAGGAGAGTGAGAGGAGACCGACCTGCTCGCGCTGCTGGTGGGTCACAATGCAGACAGACCAGCAAACCTTTCAGCATATAAAGACTGTAAAGACTCATTTTACTGGTGTTTTATTAAAAGTGATTACTGTAGTAATTAAACAAAAAATAAACGCTTAACTCTCCAGTCCATGTGATCTGTATATTGAAATTAAGCAGCAGAGCCTGCGTGATGAGTTTGTGTGATGTCACATAATTCAGTGTATTCTCCATCAGCAGCAGATCAGCTCCACCAGTTCACACTAAGGAAGGGTTGAATGAGGCTTTACACATGGAAGCCAGTCAAAACAGAACTCATTCCCTTACACAAGTCTTAAAGGCACAGTTCTGTCTGTAAAATACAACTAGAGACTAGAAAATTTGTGAATGTTTGCTCTGTAAACCCACAAATATATCAAAGTTCAAGAAAAAAATAGGATATGATTACAATTATCAATAATGACAAGTAATTATTGTTATTAGATTCAACTTTAAGCCAATGTGATTGCGCTCAATGGAATTTGACCTCCTCATTCAACCCACCCCTGCAGGGAAATAGACCCAGTAGTGAACACACTAGGCTGTGAACAAGTGCCTGGGCAGCCCTATCCACGGCGCCCAGGGAGCAGTTGGGGGTTAGGTGCCTTCATTCATGACCTGCCAGAGGATCAAACTGGTGACCTTCCCGTCATAAGACTGATCCCTAACCATCAGGCCATGGCTGCCCCCATATATTATTATATTATTATATTATTGGCTGTTCTGGGTTGCATCAGTTCAGTTTAGGATTATGTTTGAAATAATGAAATGGCAGGAAAGCTAGTGGTTGCTTATAAGAATGATAAATAACTGTATAAGATAAGATAATGAAGATGATAAATGATTCAAATTCTGTTCATGATCATCTTGCTTATAAATAAACAGTTATGCAGGTGATCACTGTAATGGATTACACCAGTTTTGTTGGCTAATCTGGATTATTTTTTTCACTCATAGCCGCCCAGAAAAGGTTTGTCTGTGTCCATTTCTGCCAGTTGACCCACTGGAGGTGTCCACCTGTCTCTACATTGTACAACACCCTGCAGAGGTCAGAAACCTTCATTGACAGTGAATAAATCCATCAGACAGGATGTTTTAAATCTCACTTTCTGGTTACTTCTGGAGAAATACTGTAGATGACCTTTTTAATGCCCTGTCTGCCCCTCATTAGGAGAGTCGAGTTCTCCGAACTGTGCCACTGCTGGCTGCCTGCTTACCTAATGGAAAATGTAATGTCCTGGTTGGACGAAGATTTAGTGAAGAGAGGTACGTGTTCTCACTGTTGTTGTTTTGAATCAGTTTGACTGACTTATTTAATGAGTAGTATTAGATACATTGACTACATTCAAGATGTTTCCACTTGCCTGGATACCATTGTTTGCAGTGTGGATTTTAACAAAATTTTTAAATGTGAAGCTACTGGTGTGTTTTGTCTGTTGTATCAGGTGTGTTTTGTCACTGCATCAGACCTCAGAAAACCAAAAATCTGTAATGTATACTGTGAAAATGCCTTTAAATATTGCAGTTATTGGTGTAAAGCCTAGCTTAATAACATATTAACATGATAAATGATTAATGGCACTGACTTTATAAGCACAGTTCATTTCTTTTCTTTTCAAATCAGCAGTAGTTTCAGTCTGAAGCTCAGTTGCTTGTGAGCTGTGGCTCTTGTTCAAATACATCTGTTTTCAGCTTCTGTCATGGCGTGTTTATCACTGACACTGCATCCACAAGTATCCAAATTTTGGCCTCATTTCCACACATCACTTTCAGTAACTGAAACTGATGAATGTTTCAGATGAACGTGTTAAAAAAATTGATCTGGACAAATATTTTTTTTTAAAATATAAAAAAAAAAGACCTGAAATAGACGAGGCCTTTAGTATAACTTCCAATCAAAACCAATAGCTATTGGGAGCAATATCAGTAACATTAGCACAGTGCTTGCAAGGACATTATGAAGAAATCAACCAGCAGTAACCATTCGGAACAACAATAAAGTGGAAATATACAGAGCCTCTGTTATTCCAAGAATACATTAGTTGTATAAGAGTGAGCAGTACAGTCACACAGTGACTGAGTTAACCTGTGTTTATCCTGATGTTATGATCAAGGTGAGATCATATGATTTTATCATCATGTTCATGTAAATTCACAATGAATTAATGTTGCTGAAGCTTATTTGTCCTCTCATATAGGTTTGACAGCAAGCCCTGCTTTAAATATGTGAATAATTTGTCATTTTTACTACATTTATTTAAGTAATCAGGTGTGATTCAATGAAGTATTTTAGAGGGACATTTTTTATTTGATTTTTTAAACTTTTAAATTGATTTAGTATGTAAGCATTGTTAAAAATTCAAAATATATATTACATCCTTATATGAAAATCACTGTTTTAAATATGTCAAGCATTTACATATATCACTGTGTTCAAAATAAATCAGTTAGCTCTGCCTATTCACACTGAAGTGTTTCACCATGGACTGCTGTTTGAATGAACCACAATAACCAGGCACAGTAACAGTAAATCTGCTTTAATTATGCATGATAAAGGGAGGGTAGAAAATGTCATTATTTGACACCTGTAATTGCAGTGTTTTGTTTTTGTTCCATATTGTCCAACATTATTCATTAATATTCAATTCATCTGTCTCTCAGACATCCTGAACTAGCTGCAGTATGTAGAGATGCTCACACACTCATTCTGTATCCTGGATCTGAAGCTGTAAACCTGGAAGAGTTTGACAGGGACTTCACTACGACTCCACACAATGTCATCATTATAGATGGCACCTGGAGCCAAGCCAAGGACATGTTCCTCAGAAACGCTCTCTTCCATTTACCTAAACAGGTAAGGCAGAACCAGTTATATGCAATGTATAAATATAATATAGTAAAATTATACTTTCGACTAGATTTTCTACAATATTAAAACAAAATTTGAAGGATGAAAAATTATGAAAATACTTTTTAGTTTTGAAATGTAAACAGTGCAAAATAATACACATTTTAAACAAAAATAAGTGTGTCTCCTGCCATTAAAAAGAGTATTTTGAGAAACAAAATTATAATGTACTATTGTAAATTTTTTAAAACTACAAAATCATGTACACTTATTTTGAGCTTGTTTTAAAAAAATAAATCAGTTGACTTTAAATTCATTTAAATGGATTGTGACCTCTGGTTTCTGCTTTAGATGGCATAATGAACAGAATACATGTGATATAGTCCATCTCTATGATACAAATTCTCATATTTTTGCATGCATCATATTGCACTGTAACATGTCACAGTGTATTACACATCTGTTTAAAAGTCATTTTACAGTGAACTGTTGTCTTCATTGCCTTACAGGTGCAGTTAAACAGTGCTCCCTCCAGTCAATATGTGATTCGTACTCAGCCCACCAACATGTGCCTGTCCACACTAGAATGTGCTGCTGTCACACTGTCGATCATGGAACGAAACCAAGCCATACAAGAGGTGAGTTCATATCAGTAACAAGAATATAGACAAATACTCGGCTCTGAGGATGTGTTCATAATGTGGTTTGAACAAAACAAACCCTGATGTGATTTCAATGTTAGTGTGATTTGTTATAAGAAGTGAGAACCCTGCCTTTAGAACCCTTGTGCACGTCAAAAAAGTGGTTAACAAAGTATGAGCCAACAAACTAAACATAGGATGTGATGTCAAAAGATATGAGCCTATATGCCACACGTCAGAACAGTAACAAAAACAAGCAAAGGAAAAACCTCATAGGAGTTGTGTTGTCCATAGTACAGACTTTGGAAATTTCACCATCTCCTAGCAGCACATTTTATTTGGTACATGCAGCAGAATTTCTGCTACTGTTTTGACCGTCCATTTTACCAACTTTCGTCAACATTTCTGGTTTTAAAAAAACATGTATGCTGTGAATGCCGTGTACATGTATGTCATTGTGAATGCTAAGGAAACTGGGACTAAAATATTTTTGTGTTATTTGCTGTCTTACTTCAAACCAAGGGGTCCAAACAACAAATCCAAACACATTTTAGAGCCTGTTTACCTGAATGTCTGTCAGTACTTCCCTTAGAATTTAATTTACCTGATATGAGATTTAAGAACACAGATATGGTGTCCTTTGACTGTTTAGTCTTTTTTTTGCAGTGGTGCCACAGGGGCATAATAATATGCAGTAATCAACACTACTGGCACTACTAAAAATTGGCTAATGTTGCTCAAAAATACTAGAGTTCAATAGTCTCTAGTAGAAATTTTTATTATATATATATATATATATATATATATATGTGTGTGTGTGTGTGTGTGTGTGTGTATCACCATACATTCTTTAAATCCACCAAAAACAACATCCAGATTGTAATTAATGTGTCACTAGAGATTATGTTTTAGGACAGAGTATGACTGTCTGTGAGCTTTAAAAAACAACAGAACTGTCTTAAACCACATGGACTAGCCTATTAGATCATAATTAAGATCTGGATGTGATTTTAGATGACTTTTGAGTTATAGCATTAGCTTCGTTAGCTTCACACACCTGGTTTTAAACTATGATACAAGCTAATGTAATTTGCTGCCACTGAATTTAATTCAGCAAGTATAAATATTGATTTTTAAATATGATTTCCTACCCTGGAATATAGAGAATTCTTGACATTATCTGGACATGAGAGTATTTCTCATTCTGCACTGCCTCATTCTCACATTGTGTGTTTGTATGCAGGTCCTATTGAGGCCGCTTAGAGCACTGTGTTCTTTCCAGCTGCAGCATGGTGCTCAGGTTCACCACAGCAAAGAACACCTGCTAAAGAACGGCCTGTATGATAAACCCATGCCCAAAAACAAGCGTAAGATCAAGAGGATGCAGAAGCTCATCACCAACCAGAACATCTGAGACAAACAAGAAATGTCCTCTAGGTTTTTGTATGTTGTTAAGGGATTTTTATTTTATTTTTAATTGATGTATTTGATTTGTCCACTTATTGATATTTTTTTAAATACCAAACCCATCAAATATGGAGTAATGACAGTTCATTGCTGTTCTTATAATGCAGCAAAACTACAACAAATCAACAACAAACCTCTCTCTTTTTAAGATTAAAGCCTTTACTGCCAGTGTCTGTATATATTAGCTAAGTTGTGAACATAAGATCTGGCTAAGGGATAAAGTAAGCATGCACATTTACTGTAAATGTATCCCTTCTCTTTTGTGGGGATAAAATGAAGGAAAATGTAGTGGTTCATCACTGTTATATAAGACTTAAAGACTTTTAAATGTGTCTAATTATAACGATAGGAGAGAGATATAGTAAAACAATTTCATATTTATTCATAAATTTCTCAAGCACCAGGAAATGGAACTCACTATTTTCTTAAGGCTGGTTCAGTTATTTTAGTTTGCCTTCTTTTTTAGCGTTAAAAACACTTCAAATAAATTATTTTATGAAAACGTCTGGCACATTTTTGTTCAAAAACGCTCAAGAAATTACTTTAACGAAAGTAAATATTTGCCCTCTACTGTCCTGGAGGTGAACTGCATGCTTCTCCCCGTCAATGACCGAAGAACATCCGAGTTGCGCTGACCAACCAGGTGTCCATACAAAATGACATGCACGGGAAAGAACCAATCAGACTCCAGAGAAAATATGCAGGAGACGGGACCTCTACTCTGATTGGTGTTCAATGTTTCTCCCAAATGCAAAAGTTACTGATTCGAGCTTTTGCTGTGTGAATGTATATAAAATAGCAAAGTAATAAAGAATGGTAACATTGAGCTAAGCAGAAAATCGCTATTTTACACGGTACGTAAGATGACTTTATATAAAACAATTGTAGTTATGAGTGGGTTTGATAAACTGATGGTTGATGTTGAGTTTCTGAGGGAATGGTTAAAGGTCAACGTTAAAGTGATTGTGTGTTTCTCAATAGTACACACGTACATACATACTGTACAGTACATGCGGGAATTGTTCCACTGTGATTGCTTTTACATTGACAGTTGCTGGTTATTTAATTCATTCGGTACAGCGGTTAAACTGTTTAACTCACCTTTATTGCACTTGTTTTAGGGCTTTGCGTCTTTCACGATTAACATGGGAAGTTTGCCTGATATAAACGAGCTGAGAACAAGACTGGAAAACACTTTACTGTCTTATCACAATCTGGCAGAGGAGGAGTGGAGAGTGGCAAAGAAATCGGTTTGTATTTGCTCATCCAGGTTGCATTTAGCTTGTTACATGTAACATGTATGTTACAGGCCTAAAAATGGTCCTTTCAGTGATTTAAAATGAATTGTATTGAAATTGTAGCTAACATAGTTTCCCAGTATTTGTATATCTTTTAACCATTTAAATTTCTATAATTCTTCATTGATTTGACTTAAAACTTCTCATTTCATCACACAATGCCTAAAAGTAGATATAGACCATATCAAACAAATGAGACTAAAATATTAGACTTAATTATTTATTTAGATCCAGTGTTGAATGTCTATGAGTAGCAAAAGTATGTGAACCTTTAGGATTAGCGGATAATTGGAAAGTAATATTTGAATTGCTGTAAGTCAATGAGATGACAATCAAGTGTGAGCAGGTGCCCTGTTTTATATAAAGAGCAGGAATCTGGCAACGGCTGATTTTCACAACTCCTGTTTGGGGAAATGTTTCATGGCATGAATACGTGATTTTGGAGGATCTCAGAAGAACTGATGCTCATCAGACTGGAAACCATCACATCACAAACACAACCATCTCTAAATTGTTTGAACTCCACTAATCCACAGTCAGAGAGATTGTGTACAAATGGAGGAAATTCAAGACCTAATATTTTTCTCCCTAGAGAAAACAATCGTTCATAATAATACTAATGAAGATATGGTGATGAAATTTGAACTAATACACCTCAGTTTCTTTTAAAAAGACTTATGTTAAAACATGTGGTGAAAATTAAACATTTGACCATTTACAAAACATATAAACATTTGAATGGTATCTTTAATTCATTTTCTTTTTATTGTTTTATGTTTTTAGAAAGATGTAACGGTGTGGAGGAAACCCTCAGCAGAGTTTAATGGCTATTTGTGAGTTGATGTTTTATTATACATTACTGTATTGTTGAGGAAGTGTCATGTATTTGTTGTTATATTAAGAGTACTTTAAATTCAACTAAATTTTACATTAATTAAACTGATTCCTGACATTAAAATAAAGATAGAATAAAGAAGATAAAAAAGTGATCCCATGACTGGAAATGCAACATTTTAAATGTTAGTAACATTAGCAATTAATTACTTAGTTTTTAATAATGTATTTTTGTCATTTTAAGGGCTTTACATTATTTGTGTTTTAATTATGTGTTTTTGCAGGTATAAAGCTGAAGGTTGTGTAAAGGAGACTCCACAGAGGATTGTGGATTACATTCGACCGGGGCCATACAGGTTAGAGTGGGACAGTCTGATGACCTCAATGGATATTGTAAAAACATTTGACATGGTAAGTATTTTTATTGTAATGGAGAATTTATGTTAAAGTAGTTAATTAAGCAATAATACAATAAAGGGAGTGCTGTAAGGTGCAATTTTGGCATTGGTGTGCTGCAGTCGAAGCCACAAGGCTACAAGCTGAGTACTGAAGATCAGACATAATGCAATTTTTGAATGTGGGGAGTTTTTACTGTTATTAAAATGAAAATACATTTTAGTTTAGATAATAAAAGCTTGTGTGTGTCTGTGTGTGTGTGTGTGTGTGTTATAGGCATGTTGTGTAATGCGGTACATGACTGCAGGGCAGCTATGGAACATCATCTCTCCCAGAGAGTTTGTTGATTTCTCCTACACAACGCAGTACCAGAATGGCCTTCTCTCCTGTGGTGAGACACTTTGACTTCTTTTAATGCTCTAAAACACACACACACACACACACACACACACTATGATTCTACTAAGCAAATAGGTAAGAGCCTCCAATTGGATAATTACTGCATGGGTGATTATGTTTCAGCCGGCAACAAGGTATCTAACTAATGCAGTGAGTAGCTTCTCATTTGTTAAACAACCGTGTCAAAAGACGCATCCTGTGGTCCTGGAAAATATGTTAATCTGTTTCTGAAGGTCAAATTATTGGCATCAAGTAGAGTAAACTTCTAAGCAGAAACAACAGCAGAACTCAGGGATATGTTTAATAGTGAGAGGTCACAGGTGTTCAGCTTAGATTTGCACCCTTGCCCTTGAGACTGTAGAGAGAGAATATGATAAAATTCCTTCTGATGTTTCTTTGAGGAACATTGTTTTTAAACGTTTCTATAATTCACTCACTCATTTGTTGACAAACTGGAGCTCCTCTGCCCATTTTTGGCTTTTATACCAAATCATGATTACAGTCACCTGATGACGTTGCAGTTTGAAATCATGTCATTTTGTTTAGCTCAATACTAACCATAAATTGCCCCTATCACTATTTTTTATGTGTTGCAGACCTGAAATGCAGGAAAGAATGTATTATAACAAATTATGAATGAATTAATTTGACCAGACAGAACATGAAATATCTTGTAGTATTTTTCATGCTGTCTGCATATACAGTAGCTATATCTATGTATTACATTTGGGACATTCCCTGACCTGATTTAATTAAACATATATGTGTTGTGTTCAGGTGTGAGTGTGGAGTATGAGGAGCAGAAGCAGAGTTGTGTCCGTGGGTTTAATCACCCATGTGGATGGTTCTGTGTTCCTGTGGACGAATCTCAGAGTCTCCTTACCGGATATATTCAAACTGATCTGCGAGGGTTAATTCCCCACACTGCTGTAGACACCGCTATGGCTAGCACTCTTATCAACTTCTACACTGACCTCAGAGCAGCACTGAAAACATAACACACACACACACACACACACACAGGGTAAGCCTGTCACAATTATGACAGAATCACCTTATTCAAGTTATTTATATAACCTTAATCAGTTATTTTTTTCTTTTATTTCTTAACGTCAGAACAAACATAATGTGAAAAGCAAGTAAATAGTCATTCCACAATTACTAGATTAATACAACTGCAATTTTACAATTAATGTAATTGAAATAGTGTAGTTTAGTTTGCAACAAAAAAGAACAGGTACTGTATGTTGTGACTATTAATTGTAAATGATACATTTCTACACACAACACATTAAAATCAATAGAATAACCAACAAAACTTAAACACTATATATCACTCAATTTTTTACATTTTTAACTTAGTCTGTTGCTCTGGCTCTTAAAGGGAATGAGGGGAATTGTTTGATATGGATGTGCTCAGCTCACTGAGCCATTTTACCAATTTCAAATTACCTCAGATTATGCGATTGGTAACACTAGAACTCAGTAGTCACCTAAGTAGCACCCAGTGGATTCCTTCAAAAGAAATCTTAAATTCTTAAAGAGAATGAATGGAGTTTAATTGATTGGATGCCACTTATGTCTTAAAGGGAATTAAAGGAGTTACTTGGATATTACTCTGCCCTTAAAGTGAATTCATTTAGTTGATTGCATATCAGTGGTCTTAAAGGAAATAGAAGAGTTTATTGAATATTACTTTGCATGCATTAATTGGATAATACTTTTTTTCTGAACATGGAAAGAGATTGGAGAGGACGTGATTTGATTGGATATTGCTGCAGTAAACATAATTGGTATTGTTTATAATGTACAAAATTTATCTTAGTCCCTTTTCTCTGGTGCATTGCTGTATGTTAAGAGACTTTATAATAAGAGGAGACTAATTACTAGTTGAAAAATGTTTGAGAATACCCATAATGTGCAACATGGCATCTGATCTCATTTCCAACAAAAAGAGCCAATCAGCTTGCTGATAATGTTATCCAAGGGAAAAGTCCCCCACCCCAACCCTTGTGTAGTGCATAAGCATGTGTAGTAGCCAGAATTACCTGTAAAAGCCTATATGTTGCATTGTTATTTGAATCAAGAATTTGTGTCTGTTCACCTCAATCTGGTCTGTAAGGACTTATGGTTAGGTCAGTGTCTGTGCTCTGTTCACTAAAACATCAGAAATACCTGCCAAGCCCACATACTCTCTCTCTCTCTCTCTCTTTCTCTCTCTGCTCTCTCTCTGCTCTCTCTCTGCTCTCTCTGCTCTCTTATCTAAAACAAGTATTTTTGTTTGCACTGTAATCACATAAGCTAGTGCTGTTTACCTTTAGTGAACTTCTCAAGAAGTGTACAGTATCGAACCAAAATCTATGTGAAATGTAGATACATATACAACATCATTATGTAACATATACTGTATATTCATGAATTCAAGTTAGCACAATAGACCATGATTAAACTAAATCGGGTCACGTCATTGTAAAAATACAACATTTATTTCTAATTGCTACATTTAAATTCATTGGTGTCTTTGAATGGAATTTGAATAGAAAAAAACGTAACTAAAAATAGTTTAATAGCTTTGTTCATTTATGTCAGACACATTTCAGACATTATTCAAAGGGAATTCTACAGATTTTTTAAAGGTCTGTAATTTAATAGTTGAGAAGTAAACACTCGTTCAGAGTAATTTGAAAAGTGATTTGTGGCTCAGATTTCTTTTAAATGGTAATGATAGGAACCAGCATTAAACATCCATACATTTCACCACCACTGTAAACAACACTTTTTTATTTTCTAGAATGGAGCATTTCATATCAAATGATTCTGAATGACAATGAGTGAATGCAAAAAAAGAACAATTAAGTCATGTTTGTCATGTTTACTAGTCATCACATTGAAGCAGTAACATTATTATTATTATTATTACTGTTATTTTTATTTATTTATTTATTATTATTATTATTATTATTATTATTATTATTAGTAGTAGTAGTAGTAGTAGTAGTAGTAGTAGCAGCAGCATTTTGTTAAAATGTTTTTAGATATCCTTAATTATTCCATATGATGAAGGTCCAACAGTAGTTTATATCTCCACAGTATTAACTGTAGGAACACAATACTTCCTTCATTTATTTCTATATATAAATTCATTGTTTTATCTGTACACTGTGCATTTAACTGTATGGAAAATGAATGATTGTCATTAGATACATACAGTACACACACTACACCTCAGTCTGTTTATTAGTTTATTAGAGCATGTGGTTATTTTATATTGAATATGGATGTTGATTATTTATATACTTTACCAAATAATCTGAAGAAAAACAAAGCAGCATGGATTAAATAGATGTTTACTTATATTTGATATATTTTATATAATCTTATTAATGAAGAAGAATACAATGGATGAGAATTGGGACCTTCACTTTTCTTAATTTTACATAATGAGTCATTTCATTAATTTTATTTTTTGTAAAGGATCATGTTAGACTGTGTATCAGGGACAACCAAAAATGGAATTAGTGTGATCAACTATGTCATGAGTAAAGAATATTCCTTTTGTTATACTTTGAGATTTGTTGTATAATTATACTGTAGTTCATGTGTATTTGTATGAGCATTAAAGCCTGTAAATGTAATTTATTTTATTGAATTTTATCATTTCCAAAATGTTTGGATGCTGTGCAAAATGTAAATAAAGACAGAACATAATGTGAAACATTTAAATCCTCTATTTAATTGAAAATATTAAAAAAACAACATATCATTTTGTTGTTCTCTGGAAAAATATGTCAATCTTGAATTTAATGGCAGCAATATGTTTTGAAAAATTTAGTCTGGGACACAATACCTTTTTTAACAACCATAAAGTCTTTTGTAATTGAGAAGATCAACTGCTGTAATTCTGAAAATGAACATTCTCCACTACTAGATATAGTATTTCCATCATGCACGCTGGTAACAACAGAAGTGGTGGAGGGGGGATATCAGATAATATATAATAAAATAAAGTGAGACTTATAATAGACAGTAAAGAACAATACTAACTGTAATAGATGAGGAGAGATAAGAAGAGATCTCTTGTGCAATATGCAGATAAATATGCAAAATATACAGTATACAGATGTACAGTGTACTTGTGTGATAAAAAATATACAGATGCACATGGGTCGTAAGTGTAAACATGGATGGTAGGGTGTAAATGTGCATGATAAAGTGTATGTGTTATTGTCCCGAGTTCAGATTATGAATTGTAAGCTCCTCATCCTCTCTGTGTTAGCCTTCTTTGCGCAAAAACGCCTATCTGATGGTAGCAGAGAGAAGAGTCTGTTGTTGGTGTGGCTAGTGTCCACCCGTACCTTTTTGGCCTTGGTCCAGCATTGCTTGCTGTCTGCAGGTCAGGGAGCTCTGCACGGATGATGCGTTCAGCTAAATGCATCATCCTCTGAAGAGTCCGTCTGTCCTGCAAGATGTCGTTCCCAAACCAGGCTGTGATGTTCCCTGAGAGGATGCTCTCTATGGTGCAGGTGTAGAAGTTCTGCAGCACCTTAAAAGGCAGCTTGAAGTTCCTTAAGGTAGTAGAGACGCTTACGGGCCTTCTTTGCCAAAAGCTGGTGTGGCACGACAGGTCCTGCGAGATGTGTACACCAAGGTACCTGAAACTGTCCACTCTTTTCACCAAGGTCCCTTTGATAGCCACAACCCTTGCCTGCTCCCTGCTGTAGTCCACTATCAGCTCCTTTGTTTTGCTGATGTTGACAAGGAGATTATTTTCCTGGGACCAGACATCCAGTTGTTCAGTCTCCTCTAGGTAGGCACTCTCATCGTTTCTGGAGATTAAGAAACGACGAGAGTGCCTTCATGGAAGATATTAAACAACTGGAGGTCTGGTGCCAGGTAAATCATCTCCTCAACGTCAGTTATCACTTATAGTGGTTTTCAGAAGTGCTCCTAAGCCCATGCAGTTATATCCACTACAGAACTGTATTTGTAATGTAGTGCCACCAGTGGGTCTGAAGATCGTGGCCATCTAGTCTTGGTTTTTCTTTGAACTTGTCAATTTCTCTGGATTCTTTCAATGACATTATGTACTCAGTTTTTCCCAATTTCCAACATTTCATGTGACCACACTGTTATGTTTTAGGTAAATTCGCGTATTTATATTCTGGCTTAGTGTTACATGTCATAAATGTGTGCTCCTTGTGTTTTCCTTGTATGTGTAACAGACTAAACAGAAGCAGAGTGATTCTGAATCTGAAACCAAAAAAAAAAAAGAATAATTGTCAGTGCATTAATTCAGCACTAGAGGGCAGTAGAGGATAGCACTTATGAAAAATTCCATCATTATTTACTGTAAATGTTCTCAAAACGTCAACCAAAAACACTTTCTGTCTTTCCAAAGACAGCTTGATCTTAATCTAATCTAATTTATGTATTTACATCAACTCATTACAAGCTAAAAGATAACTTCATTAATTCAGTTAAATAATGAAAATCATTATTTCATCTGCAACAGCTTGTATGCTGAAATATTTTTGTACATGTTGAAATCATTCTTAAAATGAATGCAAAATATGTTGTTTATGGTTCTATAGATACCATCTTTGAAAATGTGATTCTATATAACACCAAAACAGCACCACTACTGTTATAGCTATCCAAAACTTCGTATATGTTTATCTTTCATATGAAAGTAATTTAAAATTTCTGCAAATTTCTGCAAATTTCAGCAACTCCAGAGTTTTTTTTTCATATGTTTTTGTATTATATACTACTACTACTACTACTACTACTAAAATAATAATAATAATAATAATAATAATAATAATAATAATAATAATAATAATAATAACTGATTCTTGAGATAACTTTTTAAATACCACCTCAATTTGAAATGGATATATTTATAAATGAACAAATGCTGTAATGGAACAGTTTTTTTTAATAATACACTTTTTAATGAAAACTTTTTAATGTCATAATTTCACTTCAAAACGTAGGGTAGGGGAAAGGGTAAGGAAGAGATATTGGAAGGGGTAGGGGTAGGATAAAAGGTAGGGGTAAGGGATTGGGTAGGGGAAGAGATAAGGGTAGGATAACTGGTAGGGGAAGTGGTAGGGGTAGAGTAAGAGGTAGGGGTATGGCAAAAGGTAGGGTTATGGGAAGGGTTAGGGGTAGTTTAATTTCTTTTTTTCTTTTTGTTACTCCTTATTTCTCTTTCTTTGCTGTTCCACTGATAATTTCTTTCTAGCCATGCGTACCTGCAGGACAGATAAAACATTTTTCTTATTCGCGTCATTAAACTTATAGGTACGTACGCGCGTGCGTGCGTGCGCGTGTGTCCTGCAGTGACAGCAGCTCGTCTGTGTTTATAGGAGCTCAGAGAGACTTTAATGATGGGGATGGTTCTCTTTCCTCAGCACAGCTCGTTCATGTAGTCAGGCAGACACATAACTCTTCTCGAACAGAAGTACAGAAACCTTTTAAACGAAGTGTTGGAGCGCAGTTTAGTTGAATTGGTCACTATGTTGTGAATATAAAGTGACCTGACTGACTACTTGCTAAGTTAGCTTTAGCAGCTTAGCTTAGCCGCAACAACGGGACACGGAGTGAGCAGAGTAATAACTGAGCTGTGTGATTCGGACTCTTCATACTGCCTGTGGATGACTTTCGGGAATTTCTTTTGTGTTGGAGGATATTTCTGCCAACGCTGGAGTACATTTTAACCAACCTGTAGTAAGTAACACAATCCTTACTTAAACATGAATTTAAGTTTAGATGAATGGCAGCTCGTTGTGTTGTGTCTCAGTAGGCCACTATTGGCTGGATTAGCCATGTAACTGTACACTGTTTATTGCTCATTTCTGTTCACATAAGTTTATAGTCGAGTGTAACTTGCATGTTTTGTGTCTGCAATAAAATAATAAGCTTTTAAATAGTGGAATAACAGCCGACAGCTCAGTAACCGAAAGGGAAAATATTTAAGTCCTTATAAGCGGAGTAGAGGTCGTTGTAATTTCGCTTTGTCAGTTTCAGTGATAAAATGGATCAATAATATACACTTCAGTCATAACTAGTTAATAACAGTGCTGGATTCAGTTTATAAATACATTCTGTACAGACTGTAAATTCATTCAAAAACTTTCAGTGAGGTTTCCAGCTTGTGTGAAGTATAAGATCTGTCTATGTGCTTAACACAGAGTTAACAGGTCCAAAACAATTATAATAGTGTCAACATGT
Organism: Crenuchus spilurus; assembly: GCA_036984385.1. Classification (NCBI taxonomy): domain Eukaryota; kingdom Metazoa; phylum Chordata; class Actinopteri; order Characiformes; family Crenuchidae; genus Crenuchus; species Crenuchus spilurus. The sequence goes on along the minus strand of BRDA01002834.1, from coordinate 153,893 downwards.
AACTTGTTCTTTCAGGTGTTTTCTTCCCTGAAAACACTACACGGTTCATGTGTTGTAGGACAAATGAGTAAAAATCTAAATGTCAAAAGACAAATTGTAATGTCTAGATGACTGGGTCAGAGAATTCCCAAAACAGCAGATCTTGTGGGCTGGTCCTAGTATGTGGTTAATTCCTTCCAAAAGATCAACTGCAGAGTCATTGATGTACAAGACTCACTGAAGGCTAGTCTGTCTGGTTTACTTTAGTGTGAAGGCCTGAACACCACCTAAATAACTAACACTGCAAAAACTGTTCATGAGAGGTTTGAGGAACATGACAGAGTTCAGTGTGGACCTGGCCTCCAAAATCTTCCATCCCATGTCCAACAAGCTAACTCTGTTTAAATATAGCCTTAAATGTCTTTTCCACCACTTATAACTGTCCTGAATCATAAACCAGCTCTCTGCCAAGGCTTGCAATGTCTTTGCATGTCATGTAATGTTATGACTCTGTTTCAAGTTCCTATTTCTACCTTAAAAAACATTTTTAACCATCTTTGAGTTCTTGAAAAGTGGTAAGACTATTATTATTATTATTATTATTATTATTATTATTATTATTATTATTATTATTATTATTGTTAAGTTTGGTCAAATATATCTAAGCTGACTAGAAACAGGAACATCTTGCAGTCTTATATGATTTCAAAATGCACACCTCATTCTTCATTTTAATCTTCATGAATTTCTGATGCTGTTTTATCTATTTTTTCTATTTTACATTTTCTTTCTATTTCACCAGATCTTGATGAGATTGCTTTTTTTTTAAAAAGTAAAAAAATACCACCATGTATATTCAGTCTAAACAGGCATATTTTGTTTTCATTGTAAATGCAGTACAGCAGTGTGAACACTAATCAAGCCAGGACTAAGATGTCACTATGTAGGGAACCAAAATACAAATATAATAGTATGTTTTTCTCATTTAAACTCTTCTAAGCTGATCTATTTGGCACCTCACACTTTACAATTTTCACATTTTTGCTTCACAGATGATTGTTGTGCAAGACAAATTAGAATCAGCTGAATTTAAAGACAAACACATTTTATGTGAACCATTTTGAAAATGATTCTATATAGTAAGGCTTTGACAGTATGGATTTTTTCCATATGTATCCCAGGGGTTTGGATGTGCTGGTATTGAACTCAACAATGTGGTGTGCATCACACCCACTTACCCTAGATGTAAAAGTTTAGTTTTTTTAGTTTGCAGCTTGAGAGATGAGGCCAACCTTGCTAACAAACACCAGAACTCAGTAGTCACCTATTAAAGCATACGTTTCTGTCAAAATCCATGAACAAACTGCATCCCGATCATAATTAACATCTAGACTAGAAAAATAGCACCATAAAGTTTATTGTAATGTCAGGCTGCAATTAAGTAATCCTTGAAGGGGGAATCGATTGATTCTACATAATTAAATGGATAAAAATAATAAATAAACATTTTCAACTAATTCCAAGTGGTTTTATGAGAAATGCTCTATTCTAGAGAAATCAAAAATGAGTCAAAATTGACTCTACACATATAGATTCAATAGTAGGTTTGAATAGTACAAAAATGGTTCCTATAACTGCTTCTATTACCCATATAACAGAGCAGTTCACATCAAAACACTCTGGTGACTACATTTTCCTGAAATATATGGTAAAATTTCCTTTTAAACATTGTGATGTATGTAATTAGATTCAAATTCAGAAAATTATTCAGCCAAAAATGGCAAAAAATACACTTTCGGTGTTCAGCAAAATAAGTGAGAAGACTGAATAATTTATAACTAACACTGAGACGGACCCTCTCACAAATTAAATTACATTAAACACACAAAATATTCATGTCACTTACATCATTTAGCCATTTTCATTATTTTGTTTAATATTTTTAAATGAAATATTAGTAATAATGTAACATACATGCATCTTCATACATATTCATATATTATTGTCTAGTGTAATTTTTCAAACATTTATTTATATTTAAATATAAAAGAATAATCAGTTAAACTCATTATATTAAACCCAGTGATGTCAAACCAACTTATTAAAATACAGACATTCATTCTTAACTACAAAACGTGGGAAATATTTTAGTTACTAATTTTATAATGATTTAAATAAATGAAATGTTTCATTTTTTCAGTTTTGGTTTCAGCCAAAAATGTTCATTTTGGTGTGTCCCTAGATATTAGTGTACATGCTAATGCCCAGTAACAAATATTATGTATATTTCCTTTCCTCAGTAGTCAAAGCCTGATGTGATGGGAATAAGTTAGTAAGAAAAATCACATAAGAAAAATCACAGATAGTTACTGTTAGTAAGTTTAATTTTTCTAGTCAGTCTAATTGAAGCTGTCACAAACAGTTATTCCAACATTCTGGTGGGTGACATGTCTGAACATGTAATTCAATGGAAAAGGGAAGAACCTTAATCTGGAGTGTTCTTGTATTTGTATCCATTTACAAGAAATCCCATACATAAAAGTACAGTTTCACTTTTGATAATCAGGAGCAAGAAGAGTGGACAGGGTACTTTCCATTCTTTTAGCTTAGTGTAATTAGCTTAATGAGCTGAAACAACAATTCTGGTTTAGGATCAGGCAAAGTTATTGTGATATTGTGATGTCTCAATAATGGTTACATATAAATCATTAATGAATTACAGTTAGATAAACACACCTAATGTCTTTCACTGTATTACATTTTATACCTTTGTGAGCAGAACTCTAAGATGCACAACTGAAATCCACCAGTAGAAAATAGAACTACTAAATTCCAAAAATAAGAAAATGAGACAGCTAAATATTCACCATTAGAAAGATAACAAAGCTGAAAATCCACCAGTATGAAAATTACAGCTTAGATTTTACCAATAGGCCTGAATAAACCAATCAGTCATAACAAAAACCCCTTTAAAACCACTTGTCTGATGTTGGGCTACCCTTATACTCCAAAAACAGCCCAGATGTGTCAAGGCATAGACTCTACAAGACCTCTGGATGTGTCTTGTGGTACCTGGCACCAAGACATTAGTAGTAGATAATTTAAGTCCTATAACTTGCGAGTTGGAGCCTGAATGGATTTGACTTGTTTGTCCAGGACATTCCATAAATGCTTATTTGGATTGAGATCTGAGGAATTTGGAAGCCAAAGTCAACTGATGAACTCTTTCTCATGTTCCTTAAACCATTCCTGTACAATTTTGAAAAGCCTGTGACAATGTTTAAGTAGGCACTATGTGTTAAAGTAGCATCCACATGAGTGGCATCACTCAAGGTTTCACAGTAGAACATTACTCAGAGCATCACAGGACCTTGCCTTCTTTCCATCATCTCCTCACCAGATAAGCAACACACCCAGCTATCCACATGATGAAACAGGGGTGTCCAAACCCAGTCCTGGAGGGCCGTATTCCTGCACAGTTTTGTGATCATCCTGATCAAACACATCTGATTCAGCTCAGTAGGTAATGAGCATGTTTAATTGTAGTGTCAGATCAGGGCAATCACCAAACTGCAGGAATCCGGCTAGATCAGGACTGGAGTTGGACATGTCTGATTTAAAAGAAAACAAGTTTCTTCAAACCAGGCCACCTTCTCCCACTGCTCCATGGTTCAGTTCTGATGCTCACATCTCATTGTAGATGCTTTCAGGGTTAAGCTTGGGCACTCTTACTGGATTGTGGCTACTTAGCCCCATACACAGCAAACTGAGATGCACTGTGTGCTCTGAAACCGTTTTGAGTTATTTTCAATGCAGTAGCTCTCCTGTGGCATTATATCAGATAAACTAGCCTTTACACAGACTTTTTATGCATTATTGTGCGTTCTTAAGTGGGCAACAGTAAATCCTAGTAGATTGCTAAGGACTAGCTGGATCAGTATGGAGTATAAGACTGATGAGCAGGAATGTCATCACTGAAGTGATGAAATATCAGTGGCACATAAAGCAGCAGGTTCTTCCAAAAATCTAGAAGGGAACTGAAAGAGGGTGTGATCACAGAAAGGATGTGTGCATATATGTCTGATTTTCATCTTCAGTTTTCTCTGAAAAAGTCTCTGGTGTTTTTTCATAAATCATATGACATATGATCTGTTGCATACAAGTATGTTGCATAGCTAAACAATAGACACTATGAGTCTTGAATTGTGTATGTACTTAAATCTATTTTGATACATAACAGTATGTAAATTGGCTTTGGCAACCAAATAAACAAGACTATTTGAGATTACGTAAGAGCATAATGCAGTCTGAGGCAATTGTGTGATGATTTAGGGTTGTGTGTAAATCCAGTACTTGTTGGATACATTAACCTTATAACCTTAAAACTGAAGAAGCAAACTTCAGACACTGAAGGTTTTGACCAATGAACTGCATTTAGTAAGGCTGCACTGAAGTGAAAATTTTTGGCCGAAACTGAACAAAATTAAACATTTGGCTGAATACAGAACATGCTTCTTGATTTATATAAATCATTATAAATTTAGTATCTAAGCTGTTACTACTATACTATACTATAAATACTACTACCAGAATAAGTCTTGTAGTTATTCAGTAATTAATATTTTTTTCTGTATTTGAATTTGATACAATTTGAAGTTGTTTTGACAATTATTTTTAATAACATATTTATTGATTATTCTTTTATATTTGTATATAAAACAAATGTTAGAAAAAATACACAAGACAATAATATATTAATATCTATGAAGATGCATGTATGTTACATTATTACATTTTCTTTTTTTATTTCACCACCAAACTGTAGCTGTGCTGGTGAATCTGTGTTTTGTTAACTTGTGAGGAAAAGCATGCTGAATTGGTATAAATTATTTGTTCTTTTCACTTATTTAATTTCAGTTGCCGAATATTTGGTGCAGCCATAACATTTTGGGTATGATAGGTGATTGTCTAAATTTTATCTTTGTGTAAATTATTAGGCAAATCTTTCAGTTCTGTGCTGTGAGTTTGCAGCTCTGTGTTGAACAATTACTTGTTGAGCTCAGAGTGAGCAGGGTCATATGTGTCTGTGTCGTTGTGGTCAGAAGATGAAGGGCAGATATAGCAGCATACTGTTTATGACTGTGTATCAGTGATAGCTTCATAACAGGGTACAGAACTTCAGCTGAAGAAGCTGTAACAGCTTCTGCTTTATGAAAGATAGTTTTGTGCATTTTTGAGACCTCTGAAGTCAGCAGTTGTGTATTTGTACTTATTAAGAATGTACATTCAGAAACATTTTGATATTCAAGTATCTACAAGCTTACTGTGGTTCCATTAACCACAGTTTACCACAAAATGGCCAAAATGATCACTCTTTTAGGTGATAGTACTGATGTTAAGGAAAAAACAGTTGAGTGGCTCATTTGAAAACATTTTATTATTCAAAAATATCAGTATGGTATTTTAGGTAAACCAGCTAACACTGGCTGCTAATGATAATGTGTTATATTCTACACCAGTTATTTTCTCCTGTGCCATGTTATGCCATGTTACAATAAAACAAACATCAGCATAATTAGCCTAGTTAACAGTAAATGTCACAACTTTGCTGTCTCTTACTTCTCAGTTACATCCTTAACACTTCACATATATAGCAACATTCGTCTGTTTTGGCACTTGGGTCTAGAAAAGTGTAATGTACAGTAACAGTCAAAGGTTTGGACATTCAGTGTTTTTTCATTATTTAAAAATTGTCTGCATTGTAGATTAATACTAAAGTCATCCAAACTATGAAAAAATACATATGGAATTATTTAGTATTAAAAAAGTATTAAACAAACCAGAATATGTTTATATTTTACATTCTTCAAAATAGGCACCTCTTGCTTAGATACCAGCTTTCTTGGCATTTTCTTAGTCAGCTTTATGAGGTAGTCACCTGGAATGGCTTTCAGTTAACGGCTGTGCCTTGTCAAGAGTTAATTACTTGCATTTCTTGCCCTCTTAATGTGTTTGAGACATCAGTTTAATCGGTTAAATTTACTACATGATTGCTTATGTGTTCATTTATAATCTTGATGACTTCAGTATTAATTGACAATGTAGGAAAAAGCAATGAAAACATAAAATGAGAGCATGTGTCCAAACTTGTGACTGGTATTGTACATACAGCAGTTAACCGTAAATTACAGTTACAACAATACAGTTCAATCATAAAAGCAGCAGTTCACTGAACTGTTCACCTGTGTTTTCCCCTGTGATGGAACAGTGATTTCAGTAGTCAAATACTGAAAGTTCAGTGGTTATCAGAGTTCTTGTATTCTCATACACTTCCCTAGTATCCCTAGTGTTCTTCTTTTATGACATTTAAACTTAACATCTAGTTGTCATCTGTCTGAGGTCTTAGGCTATGTTCAGACAGCAGGCAAATTGGATTCGTTTCTCAAATTTGATCTATTGAGATGACTGTTCACACTGTTGTTTGCAAGAGATCAGATCAGATTTGCCCATCCAGACATCACAAGTGTATCTGCTCGAGTTGTTTTGGTAATGGAGGAGGTGTCAATAACACAGCCATGCTAGTGACATGGCTTCAGGGTTGCCAGGTTCTCAGTGTTTAAACTGTTTTAATGTACCAGAACTGCCAAAAAACTTCTTATAATAACACAGCAGAAAAAACTGTGGTGTTTTAAATAAACTTTCTAATACTAGATGATTCAGTGGAGGGATTTGAAAATATAGATAAGAGCAGAGTAGAAGGAACCTTATTATGTTTAATTGTTAAAAAGCTTACATTTATATAGAAAATGAATGAAAAAGTAGGATTAAATTAAGATTTAAGAGTTATAATAAAAACAATATCTTCCTCAAACATCTGCGATACACTCTAGATTAGATTAGATTTTGGGTTAGTTTTAAGCTTGTGTAGTGCTGCTTTCTGTCCGACAAACCTCTGTGGGCTGGTGATATAATCGGGACCTGGCAAACTGGGATATGCTTCTTGTACTTCTGTCACTCTGGATTTTATGTGGATGTTCTTTGTCAGATTGAGAGTGACGTGAAAGGCACTTACATATCCGATTTGAGCTGAAACTGTACAAATCTGATTGTAACCAGATTTCAAACCACCTCCAAATGTGGCTTGGATCGTATTTGAAAAAATCTGATTTTGTACAGTTTTTGGCTGTATTGACTATCAAAAGTCAAAGTGGATACATTCTAGACAGGCCAGAAATTTGATTTGGGCTTGCTGTCTGAAGCCTTTGTCTGAGCTTTGTCTGATTAAAACATGCACTTCAGGCTAAGACTGACAGTATGGATTTTTTCTTCATATCCCTGCAGTTTATTATGATGAACATCATTTCATCATTCTGAGGGGAGGTTCCTCTCACCCACCTGCAGTGAAGACGGTAATGAACTGAACATCATTGAAGACATCAGCCCTAGTACAGGCTGATATTACTATTGGAGATAAATTTGGACATAAGTATGCTAAACACATGTGTTGAAGCTTTATGATAGCAAAACAAACACAAATCAGAAAAGGTGAAATAATAATTTAGCAGAGAGCAGAAGACCCCATATTAAACATTTGGTCAAAAATATATATGCCTTTATACACTCACCGGCCACTTCATTATGTAAACATACCTTGTATCTACACTCATTTTATCAGCTCCACTGACCATATAGGTGCACTTTGTAGTTGTACAATTACAAACTGTAGTTCATCTGTTTTTCTGTGTACACTGTTACACTCCTTTCATCCTGTTCATCAGTGAGGCTCACATAGAACCACAACAGAGCAGGAATTATTTGGGTGGTGGATCATAAATTAAGCCAACTTTTTTTAAGTCAAGCTATTGTGTACATGTAAACATAAATCTGTAAATGTACTGTAAACATAAATGTAAACCTGTACTACAAAAGTCCAGATACAGTATATATCTCAGAGATTTTTATGCAGATGATATGTAGGGTAATTCAGTGGGCTGTGAATGACATGTGGTTTCTTCCTATACTGTATGAATACTGTGTTAGGGCTGAAGACTCTTCATTGGCTTTGGTGAGCATGTTCTTGTGTGTGTGTATGTGTGTGTGTGTGTGTGTGTGTGTGTGTGTGTGTGTGTGTGTGTGTGTGCTGATAAGTGGAGGGCTGCGAGTTGCCTGCAGGCATTCTGATAACTCTAAAAACAAGACAGCTTGATATGTGTCAGTGTGTGTTTATCAGTGATAGTTTGTGCTGTTCTCTCCCTTAAATTGTTAATTTCCATAAATATGTCTAGTGTTATACAATATGTTCAAAATGTATTACTACATCATATTTATAATTGTCTGAAAATATTTTTCATATATTTTATTAAAAATAAATTTGTCAAACAGTGAAAAAAACACTGTTGTTGATTTAATGGGCTCATTTGTATATTTTGCTGTGATATCAGGTTTCCTAATGTAATGTTGTGAAGCCCTAGATATACAGAGATCATTGTTAAATAAATTATTTCAATAAAATATTTTAATAATTTATCATTGCATAAACGTTACAATTTTGCAAATAAAGGACACAGATGACTTACTGAGTTTCTGATAACATTAACCATTTTAGTCTTTTTGATTGTTCACTTAAAGTATCTACACCCATTTGTCTGTTTTATCATCTCCACTTACCATACAGGTGCACTCTGTAGTTCTACAATTACAGATTGTATGCAGTGTATACACTGTTAACCTCCTTTCACCCTGTTCTTCAATGATCAGGATAACAGAGGAGGTATTATTTATGTGGTGAATCATTCTCAGCACTTCAGTGGCACTGATGTGGTGGTGTGTTAGTGTGTGTTGTGCTGGTACAAGTGAATCAGACACAGCACAGCTGCACCTCAGTGTCACTGTTATAGTGAAAACAGTGCAACACATAAAACTATCCAGCACAAGGGTGAAAGGAGACTAACAGTGTAAACAGAAAAACAGTTGGGCTACAGCCTGTAATTGTAGAACTACAATGTGCACCTTTATGGTAAGCGTGCCTGATAATACAGACAATGAGTGTAGAGACAAGGTGCATGTACCTAATGAAGTGGCCAGTTAGTGTATATTTAAAGGGGTTGTTAATACAAGGGTAATTACTTAAAACTGCCTTTGTGATTCTGAGACTGTAATTGATGTCAGTAATAGAGTTAAGAGCAGGTAAGTAGAAAACACATCTTGAGTATGATCAGGACTAGCACTGTTTGAAGAGCAGTTCTTTAGTTCTGATTGGTTTGGAGAAAAAAAAAACAGTTAATTCATATTGGTTTGAGGAAATTTTTGCTGTTAAGTCTGACTGGTTTGAGGGAAACTGAACATAAAAAAAGCAAAAATCTCTAAATCTCTATAACCAATATTGTTCTTTACTAGCTAGTTCATAATAATGTCATTTCCTAGAGCTAAGATTATAGATTCTAAAGTTAGCTGATTGCTGATGATGTCTCTTCATAACATATTTTCATTTAAATATTGTGCAGTCACTGTTAAATGCACTTCTCATTTGTATTAGGGTTAAGGGTGATGTCTTTGATGCTGTTTTATTTAGGCTGAATTGGGGAATCTTTAGGGAGAGCCCCAGTAGATTTGCCTTTTTACCACATTAGTAAAGATTAAGACTGCTGTTTGTACTTTTTGTCCTTTTGCGGCTGCTGTAAATATGACCTTGTCAAATCAAATGAACATCTAAGGTTTATCATTTTATTTGACATTTCCATTATATGCAGTACTGAAATGAAATAATGTTCTTCCAGTACCAGGTGGAATATAGAACACAAGACATTAGGTACATACAATAAACATGTAGAGGACCTATACTAAAGCACAAGCCCGTTGACTAACTTGAGACACTGTTATGGGTCAGGACAAATGTAAACATGTTCAGTATATAGTACTGGATGGTTGACTAGTACAGAGCAAGATTTCTAGGCGACATTGTTTGTGTAGTGTCATGTTGTGCAGAGTGCAGATTGTTCAGATGTGCAAATGTTGCAGTGCGCAAATGTGTAAATATTGCATCTTTAGAAGAAATGTGCACTAGAGATAGAGGTTACACATTCACATTTGCAGTCATAATATTTCAAAGAAGAGGGAAAATGGTTGGCAAAGTTAACTTACTTATTATATTATGTAGTATGTAATGGGGACAATATTTTCAGTTATATCACTCTTTTAAAAGAAAATATTGTATTATATTAAAATATTTTCCATTCCTAAATGAAAATTGTGAATAATAAAAATATAACATTTACACATATCTGAGTTATAACACTGCTGTTTAAAAAGAAACCTGGTAAGGTTAATGTCTATCATCTAATGTCAAGGTAAAATATATGTATATGTTAAAATATTCATGGATGAATCTAATTTGGCTAATGAATTAACAATTGACCTAATTTTGAATAGTGCACCAATCATATTTAGCTGTTAGTTGTGCTGGTCAGAATTAGTTTGATTCAAACAATTGATTGAATTGTTTGGAATTCGCATAGAAATACACCATTTATGAAGTCTGTGTGCATTGTACAGTGAAAATGGTAAAATGTTTTTTTTTTTGCTGATGTCTATTTAAGGTATTGAATCCCAATATTGATCAGCCCCATAATAAATTAAACACCAGACAGTAAATTGAGTATGTGCAGTGAACTGAGATGAGCAGTTCAAATGAGGTCATGGTTTCTGTAATCATTTACTCATATCTGAAATGTTTTGGGCCACAGTCATTTCTAAAATGTGAGAAATGAATCCTTTGCCGTTGTTCATTTTTGGCAGCAGTTGGTCATTCAAATGACAAAATTTAATTGATAGTGAGAAGAAAATCCACAAATGTTTCTGAATGAAGATAATTGGTTCATTACAGGGATAAAATAAATGTTGGTGTTAAAGTTTTGGGTTTGTGCAGTCCAAGTGAGGTTTTTAATCTTGCCAGTATTTTGCATTTTTCTTCCATCTGATAAAGAATGACAAACTGATTCAGAAGAGTGATATGAAATGTATGGGAGTGTTTTATGCTACTCAAGGTTTTAATACTGGAGAAATAAACAGTACATGTAAGCATATATAGCTTAGGCCAGATCATAAAATGGGTGAGATTCATTTATGTGGCATTGATCACTCTCTTTTTGTCATAGTGTTGTTTGTACATGTAGCGTAAGTAAAGGCCAGTCAAAATGGACGTTATTGAAAGTTTGGGTGCAAGAAAGGACTTTCTGTAGCAACAAAACCTTAAAGTCTGAGATATGAATTCTAAGGAAATAAGTAGAAGTAGCCTGCATGTTTTTAAAATGCAGCAACAAAATTAAAAACAGTGATTTGGTACTGTAACAGTTTTTTTTTTAGATTACTGTTTTGATCCTTGTGCTTTTTACACACTTAGGAAATTAATTCTCCGCAATTTAACCCAATCCGTGCAGTGAAACACACATTTACACACTAGTGAACACACACTAGGGGGCAGTGAGCACACATGCCCGGCACAGCGCCCAGGGAGCAGCTAGAGGTTAGGTGCTTTGCTCAAGGGCACTTCAGTCATGACCTGTTGGAACCCAGTTCTCTAACCACCAGGCCACGGCTGCCTCAATGAAACCAAATGAATGGATACCACATGAAACAAGAGCTTCAATCCACAGTAAATTTAAGTGGCCTTCTTTATTAAATTAAAAAGTGCCATGGATATATATCATTTTTTTAGGAATTATATCTAATTTTAGCAAAGCTTTCAAAGTATAAAAACATACACTACCGCTCAAAAGTTTTGGATCACACATTAAACTGAACATCTGTGACAACCTGGACTTTCATTTCTGTGTGTTTTTGTTTTGATTTGATGATAAAATCCACAAATTTTGCTGCACCAAACGTCCATGCTAGAAGAGTGAGGTAGGACAGAATCATGTCCAGTGATGTCTCACACACAATGTGTTAAACTTCTGGTGGAGATGAAACAGCTGTAGTAGCTAAACTTCTAAACTCACCATCAACAACTTGTGAACTAAACACAGTGACACTGTCCTACCTCACCTTTCTACCATAGAAGGCCGCGCATCCGGAGCAGCAGCATCCGTGGACTTTATTATAGTCTAGAAAAAAATAAATATATAATAATAATAATAATAATAATAACAATAATAATAATAATAATAATAATAATAATAATAATAATAATAGGGCCGTTCTAAAATAAAAGTATAGATTGGCATGGAAAATCCTGGGTGATCCCAAACTTTTGAGCGGTAGTGTATTTGAACTTCTGCAACAGATTTGGAGAAGAACCTTCTGAAGAATATTTGATGTCTGTTGTAGAAAGAATGCCACGTGTGTATTCATTCTGCCAAAGGTGCTACTTTGATGTGTCCAAAGTTTAGATACATTTATTTGTACTGTGCTTTAATTTCAAGGTGCAATGAGAGATTAAACTGAATAATTTGCCATAAGTACCTGGAAAAATTGTGGCCTGTCCTGCATTTGGGGTCTAAACAATCTGAAAATAAACTACTGTCTGCCACCAATCTTTGTAAACTCTTTATTAAAATCAATACTGTGTTTTTGAGATAAGTTACTATATCACAAAACATAACACATTACATTCTTACATACATGTGATGTGTTGTGATATATTTTCAATTGAAATAAATTTATTGCAGCTCTTTTTTTCTGTATGTCAGTTTCAAATATCAGCATTTTTCCATTTTAAAGTGGTGTACTTTTATATATACACACACATTTTCACATCCTGTTTCTGCAGTCCTGCAGTCACACCACAGAAGCCACAGGGTGACCAATTGAAGTTTAGTCACAAAGTGTGACGTAACAGCAGAAAGGGGCGTGGGGTTTTTCTGTTGCTTTCTTCTGCTGTTCACCTCTTTAACTCTCAAACTGAAGGGAAAACCCCAGCCATCCCTTCATCTCCATCAACACACAGGCAGGAGAAACATCAATCAGGTTGCTAAGATTAGCTTTTTGTTTTTATTCCTTTGGTTTTATTTAGAATTTATAGGTTAACTCTGTGTCTCTGCTTGTAGTTCTGTGATGATTGTGATTGAGAGAATGATCTGGAGCACCTATATGCAGGTAAATTCCATCTTGTTATTGTATTTTATTGTATAGGGATGTGTAATGTGTGACTGGTGTTTGGATGTGTGGATTTGGGCAGGACAGTAAGAGTGATTGGTTTTAGTTTTTTTATGTCACATTTTAGTCACAAGGCATTAAAAGGGTTTCAGGGCGAATCATTATGAAAAATGTCCTTGTCTCAGCATGTGGTCTTCAGAATTTGCTTTTTTTGTAGTTTAGTTAGTTAATGTATTCACACTTGGGAGTTTTTGGCTGTTTTGGCCATTTTTAACATTTTGGATTTTATATACCATATTAAAAACACTTACAATGCCAGTGTTTGGTATCTTTTTTCAGCAAAACATCTATATGACAAATATTTTTCATGTTGACAAACTCGATCAACATATTGAACCCAAAAAAACACAAAACACAAAACCATATTTTAATATAATTTTTAAACATGTTCAAATGAAGCATTCTAAATATTGAATATGTGAACACAGCTTGCAAATGTGAAGATATTGGTAAAATTTATATAAAAATTAACATTTATAATAAACAAAAACTTTTAGGTAGCTACTTCAGACAGCAGCAGGTCTGATAGAAGACTGATCTTGGATCAGAGTCCTCCATTTTATGATTCATTTTTATGTCATCGTCACCAAAACTGATTCTAGATCAGTACTTCCTAGTCAGTTGTGTAAGATGCTAGATGCAGCATTCAGCTACAGGAGTTTTTCTTATTTATACAGTTCACAGTAAGTCATAACGTATCATACCACATCAACTAGTTTGTGAGACCTTAATTTAAGACCTGGATGTGGTTTGAGTGGGCTGAGAGAAGGTTTGGTGGTGCATTCTGATGGAAACAACATGGCTATTTAGATGACTGTTATGAAGTTATCTGCATATTTGTTAATGAAATTCCAACAATAAAACATTGTTTTATTAACAATAAAAACGAATAGCTGCTAAGCATGTACTCATAATGCATTATTATTTGTGTAATGATACTTGGTTGTTTTTCAAGTTCATTTATTGTCAGCAAAATTAAGTTTAATGAATGAACTGTTTCTTTGAAGTGTTAACTGTTGGAAGCACATACAGTTTATTGTTAGCAATATTAAGAGTATTAGTGAGGGTGAGTTTTTGTTTTTCTCTTTGTATCTTAAACATGTTCAAGTTTAACCACAGACAGGCAGAGGTGATGCATGCAAAAAGTCTCTCAGCTGCGGATGGAAAGTTCTGGGCAGGCAGAAGAAAGCAGTGCTGAAAAACTGCCTGTCTGAGTAAAGATCAACTGATTTATCAGACTTGCAAAAAATGTTCAAAGAAGACTGATCTACACACCTGAAAGACATATAATCTCTCTCTCTCTCTCTCTCTCTCTCTCTCTCTCTCTCTCTCTCTCTCTCTCTCTTTACTCTTATAATATTCTTATAGTAGTTGAAACTATTATATCAAGCAAATATTCATCAAATAATGTTAAAAATATTCAGTCATTTCAGTAATAGTATTTTTTTTGCATTGTTAATAAACTGCCTGAGTATACGAGATATTTATTAAATCTTACTTAGAGTAAGAATAGTTCATAGTTACATGCAGAGTTAAACAGTCCACAGTAAAATGTTAAATAGTCCAGCAGTTGTAAGGTATATGTAAGGTAAAATAGTCCACAGTAGCAATGATTGTTTCAGATTTTCCACTATTGTGCAACTATCCACAGAATATATAAAAGCTCAGAAGACATATTAGTTCATTGGTGCACATGCTCATTTACAATCTTACGATTTTATCTTAGAAATAAACAAGCTATTTTTCCATTTATACTTATATATAGAAGGAAAATAAGTGGCAATTATTGCACGGTATGCAAGAGAAGCGTTTAAAAGAGGAGGTGGGTAAAGAGGACAAGCACTTTTTAAATTCAGTGGATGCTTTGAAAAGAATGTTTGCCTGATGTTAAGTGGGAATTGAAACAATAGTGGACATGCAACTAGTGTATGTAAATTTTGGGAGTGTGAGTCAAGACTGTTGTGAAACAGCATAAGATTTTGGAATCTGAGTCTTTTGCTGTTTTTAATCTGCCCTTTTATGTTGGAAAATGTATTTGATGGTGGCAAGAGCTCTATTTGAGGTTCACATTATATCAGTTCCATGTATCAAACATCTATTTTACCTTTAATATCACTATTTTCAGTAAATTGCTAGGGATTAGTTAGTAAACTGCTTCAGTACTCTAGTAATATTTAGCAAGCTTCACTGCTGACCATTAAAGCTGCAGACACTAAGAGCACACACACACACACACACACAAAACAATGGTATCATAATGTAAAAAAAGTTGGGAAGCAAAATTAATTGCAAATAAAGAGGAAATATTTTTTTCTTAAATTGATTACTTTAACACATTCCAGAAAATTTGTATGTACCGGTAAGTGAAAATTTAGATGTAGCCAAAGCTTAAGTTTCCAATGCAGAAAACATACATTAACACTGTTAAGAAGCAATGTCAACATATCAGGATTTTAAATTGAACAGCAGCAAATGGGAAGTGGTCCAAAAAGCACATAAGATCCAAAAGCCAGCATCTGTCATAGTTTGGCGGTGTGTCATTGCCCTTCATGCGGAATCTGCACATCAGTGTATGCATCATTAATGCTGAACAATATGTACAATATAAATATCCTTGCCCCACGTTCTGTTACTTCCTCTGTAGCTCCATGGCAAAGTTGCCTTTTCTTTTGCCTTTTTTGGAGAAAAATGTAAAAAAAATATTTTGGAAAAAAAAAAATCTAATTTACCCACACCAAACATTTTTAAATGTTATTTACATTTTTGTTTTAAATGCTAACATTTTGAACACATTGAGATTTCCTTGATTTTTTTTTATTTAAAAATTATTTTAATAACACTGCTATGGTAGATTGCTTTAACTTTACTGCAGTGTACAATAACAGGCCCAGCATTTAAGAGTGTATAAACCTTAAACAACATCTATTTTCAGATAAGCACTTTTTGTTTATTAAATACTGACATGACCCCTATGTGGATGATTGGTGTAAATTTAGGCTGCTTGTACATTACAACACTTATTATTTTTTAACCAAGTGCCATTGATGTGTAAATTATATGCCTTTAATACACTGTACATTTCTTGGAAACTTTTTTCTGCCCACACACACACACACACACACACACACACCCACACACACACAGAGTGTTGTTTTTTTGGGGAAGAATGTTGTATATGAGGTTTATGTTTACTAAAGGCACTCAGTTGATTTGTAGTTTAATAATCCTTCTTGACTTAAAACCTGTAATCAAAGCTTTATTAAGTGAGCATGTTTAATTCTTTATTAAATTAAATCTGTTTCATCTGTCTCACTCAGTTCAGTTTAATCAAATCTTTATTGGGTTAACCATTGCCATTTCTTCTTCTTCTTCTTCTTAAATTCAAAATGTTAAACTGATGTGTATCAATTACAAGTAAATTAATATATTACAAGCCAGTTTTAATGTTCATTTCTATGGCTATAGCTCATAGTAATTAAGGTCCTGATTCTGTAGAAAGAATGGAGAAGCCACAGTCTGTAATAATTTGGGGTTCCATGTCAACTACTAATGTTGGTCCACTCTTTTATTAAGTCAAAAGTCAGTGCATCCATCTGCCAGGAGATTTTACACATTTTATTCTTCTGTCTGCTGTTAATCTTAATGGAGATGCCAATATTCTTTTCCAGCAGGAATTAGCACCTCCCCACAGTGCCAAAACGTTCACCAAATAGTTTGTTGACCATGTTGTTATTGCACTTGATTGGCCAGCAATTTCATGAGGTATAACCCATGTTGATCAATATTAAAACAAAGGACCTGAAATTGCTTTGTGTTTGTCATTTGATGTGTAATTGGCAGATTTGTATTTTCCCTCTGGATCAATAAAGTCTGTCTGTCTGTCTGTCTGTCTGTCTGTCTATCTATCTATCTATCTATCCATCTATATATCCATCCATCCATCCATCCATCCATATCTATCTAATGGTTAGATATATAATATATTAATATTAATATAATATATTATATACAGTGAGGAAAATAAGTATTTGAACACCCTGCAAATTTGCAAGTTCTCCCACTTAGAAATCATGGAGGGGTCTGAAATGTTCATCTTAGGTGTATGTCCACTGTGAGAGACATAATCTAAAAGAAAAAAATTCATAAATCACAATGTATGATTTTTTAAAATCATTTATTTGTGTGTTACTGCTGCAAATAAGTATTTGAACACCTGTGAAAATCAATGTTAATATTTGGTAAAGTAGCCTTTACAGAGGTCAAACATTTCCTGTAGTTTTTCACCAGGTTTGCACACACTGCAGCAGGGATTGTGGCCCATTCCTCCACACAGATCTTCTCCAGATCAGCCAGGTTTCTGGGCTGTCACTGAGAAACACAGAGTTTTAGCTCCCTCCAAAGATTTTCTATAGGGTTTAGGTCTGGAGACTGGCTAGGCCACTCCAGAACCTTGATATGCTTCTTACGGAGCCACTCCTTGGTTATCCTGGCTGTGTGCTTTGGGTCATTGTCATGTTGGAAGACCCAGCCACGACCCATCTTCATTGCTCTAACTGAGGGAAGGAGGTTGTTCCCCAAAATCACGCAATACATGGCCCCGGTCATCCTCTCCTTAATACAGTGAAGTCGTCTTGTCCCATGTGCAGAAAAACATTCCCAAAACATGATGCTTCCACCCCCATGCTCCACAGTAGGGATGGTGTTTTTGGGATGGTACTCATCATTCTTCGTCCCGCAAACACGGCGAGTGGAATTAAGACCAAAAAATTCTATTTTGGCCTCATCTGACCACAGCACTTTCTCCCATGACTCCTCTGGATCATCCAAATGGTCATGGGCAAACTTAAGACGGGCCTGGGCGTGTGCTGATTTAAAGACGGGCCTGGGCGTGTGCTGATTTAAGCAGGGGAACCTTCCTTGCCATGCATGACTTTAAACCACGACGTCTTAGTGTATTAGTCACAGTAACTTTGGAAACAGTGGTGCCAGCTCTCTTCAGGTCATTAACCAGCTCCTCCCGTGTAGTTCTGGGCTGATTTCTCACCTTTCTTAGGATCATTGATACACCACGAGGTGAGATCTTGCATGGAGCCCCAGTCAGAGGGAGATTGACAGTCATGTTTAGCTTCTTCCATTTTCTAATAATTGCTACAACAGTTGATCTTTTTTCACCAAGCTGCTTGACAATTGCCCCGTAGCCCTTTTCAGTCTTGATAAGGTTTACAATCTTGTCTCTGGTGTCTTTGGACAGCTTTTTGGTCTTAGCCATTTTAGTAGTTGGGAGTCTTACTGATTGTGTGGGGTGGGCAGGTGTCTTTATGCAGCTATCGACCTCAAACAAGTGCTTTTAATTTAGAATAAGTGGAGTGGAGGTGGACTTTTTAGAGGCGAACTAACAGGTCTTTGAGGGCCAGAATGTTTGCTGATTGGCAGGTGTTAAAATACTTATTTGCAGAAGTAACACACAAATAAATTATTAAAAAATCATACATTGTGATTTCCGGATTTTTTCTTTTAGATTATGTCTCTCATAGTGGACATGCACCTAAGATGAATCACCATTCCAAATAAATATAATATTGCAGTACATTAAATGCAGAATATTGTATGTATAAAATAATCAAAATACTGACATTTTGACAAAGTAACTCAGCATCACACAAACTGATAGACTATAATCTCAATATGAAATGTACTTTGATATATCTGTAAATTCTGAAACTGCCTAGTACAAGAATGGTGACACTTTGTTCCTCCTTTGTGTTGTCCAAGAATTTGAAACATTACATTAAAAAGCATGAATCCACCTTTCATTTTTAGAATAAGATGCTGGCTTGTGATGGAACTTAACTAGTGTTTGGCACCTGTAACTAAGCCAATCTGCACAAATCGTTTTTTTACATTTTAAATGTGTAATTGTCTTTGTGTGGTGAAAGACCGGAAGGTAAATCAAAAGCAAAAAGCCTGATTCAGCTAATGTGTACTGTTGAAGGAAATTGAGTCACAGTCATTTACAGAGCCTTGTGAAGAGGAAGTTTGGGACCCCATGGAGGCCATGAGGGGTTGATATTAAATGGTGCTACAAATTAATGTAATTTTCCAAAATAACAAAGGCTCCTCTTCTCTGCTCTGCAGGTGGGAGACATAGTGTGACCACACATGGCCTGGACTGCATTTGTTGCCATGGAAACCTCATCATGTCCCAGTTTGCCTCATCAAAACGGAGACACACGGTCACTTAAACTGGCCTCCAGTGCTGCGCTGCAGGTTCACCTGTATTTCTGCACCAGTCCCACACTCTCCTACCCACCGGGGGATTATGTAGCAGAAGAACTATGCATCAAAGCAGCCAAAGAGTGTGGTAAGTATTTCAATAGTGATTGTTAATGTGAAGTAATATGACCAAAACAGCCTTCTTGGTTTGTTACGCCATCTATGTGCTTCCCAGCTTCCTATAAATCTGTTCAGTGGTGAAAAAACTAGTGCTGAGAACTAGAATGACTCAGAAGTAAAGTAGATCCTATAGGTTTGAACTTGTTTAAAGCACTACCTGTTCCTGAAGCAGTTGCTGGAGTAGAGTATTTTGCTTTAGCGCAAACATGCAATAGCACAGTGACGTCCCTGTGAACCATCATCTGATGTCTGCATGTTTATGTTCAAAACAGACCAATACCATGATACTACCACCAACATGTTTCACAGATGGGAGGAGGTTTTTATGATGGAATGTATTGTTTTCCTATGTTCATGCAGAATGATTCTCTTTTATTCCAACAATATTTATTTTGGTTTCATCATCACTAAACATTTTTCCAATAGCCTTTAGCAAACTGCAGATAGGTAGCAGTGTTCTTTTTGGAGAGCATCAGCTTTTGCCTTGCAACCCTGCCATGCACTTCATTGTTGTTCAGTGTTGTCCTGATTTTGAACTCATGAACATTACGTTTAGCCAATTTAAGAAAGGCATTCATTTGCTTAGAAGTTACCTTGGGTTCTTTTGCAACCTCAAAGACTATTACTTGCCTTGCACTTGAAACAGTTTGCAACACTTCACAAAGTGAGTGTGTAAACAAGGATATATAGGTCTATATAGGAGTTGGTAAATAAGAGACAGGTGATTCAGAACTTGGGCTGATCTCTGTGGCTGCGTGTGATTTGGTGTTTTAGTCATGTTTGCTCCCATTGCTGGAGGATGGTGTGACATAAAGGTGGAAAAAATTCTGAAATTCTTAAATTCAGATTTTTTAAATCACAGAACCCTGGCATTTTAAAAGGGTACCCAAACTTTTACATGCCATAGTGTGTGTGTGTGTGTGTGTACATATAATTTCTTTTTTTCTTTTGCATTTGTTGCTCTGAAAGAATGAGCTGCTCTGATGTCTTACAAAATTTTCTGCTTGTCATCACCATTTTCAAAGAGAGAAACAAGGTCTTCCAAAACAAAAGTCATATGGAGAATACTAGGCTTTATCTTAGCAGAACACAAATCCAATTTTATTAAAGTGAAACCAGTGTTATCTTTTCGACACTTTTCTGAGGCAGAGACCTTTTCCTACACACTTCCTTTGCCAGAACTGGACAATTACAAATGTCCTACTTCATGCCAATAGAAGCATTGACAAGTCTCCTCCAAGCCAGAATGTGCAAAACTGTACTGTATTCACTTATATTAAATACCCAGTCAGCAGGCAGTGACATAGCAACACAGTCACTGCAAATGAAATCATCTGCTAAAAGAGCAGCAACAACTAAAAATGTGATGTAAATGTACAGTAGTTCTTTCTGATAAGCGACATTTAAACTAATTTGCTTCTTGCAAGTGATCACAAGTAGTAAGCCACTTATACAAAAGGTCCTCCTTTTTCCTGTACAAATTCTACATTATGTATGACTCTGTATTGTACAAGCTCAAGACTTTAGTCTATAAACTTCAGCAACTAATTCATAAGCTTGCACAACAGCAGCTTTAACTCCTTTATAATCCTTTATGATATGTACTCTGATCAAGAAACAAAGCAGTGCAGGCTTCCTGAGCTTTTCTAGTTAATTTACTCTTCAATAACAAATATCAAAAATTATTTAGCCAGTGTAATGTCCTAGCAACATATGGGCTGGCCCTAGTCGTTAAACAAGTTTCAGATTCTTGAAACTAAAATATGCATCTAAACAAATGCTTCTGATCACATTAAACTTTGCAACAGCTGCTGCAGGAGTTTGGGCAGAAACTAATTTTCTTTGTTTACTGAAATTTACAGTTCACTACTTATAGCAAAGCCTTGACCAAAATGGTATTAGTAGGTATTAACTAGCTCACTGGCATTTGTTTGTGACCAAATATTTAGAAGGTACTGCTGTGCTGAATAACTGATATAAAGCTGTATAAATTAATGTAAACTTATATAAAGTCATATGAACTGTAAACCTGTATTAATTGATGTGGAGCTGTATAAAATTCTATAAAAATATATGAGCTGATATAAAGCTGTACAAACTTCCATAAACTCACATAAACCTGCATAAAATCAAATAAACCTATGCAAATTATTATCAAGCTGCATAAACTGATAATCATATAATGTGTAGTGATTTGCTTCTTTGCTGTCTAGACACCGGAGTGTCGTGGTATCAGTGGACAGTTTTGTGGTTGTTTCAGTTTCAGTCATGTGTTTTGTCAGTCACATGTGCACAAACAGACAGTTCTTTTGCTAACAGTTTCTAAATGAAGTTGGGAGATTTTATTATAAGACTTTCTTTCCTATTTTCTCCTTTCCTTTGACTTTGACTTTACCCTTGCCTAAACAATTGGGGTTTCCTTTAAGTAGTCCTAATCAATTAGGAATACATTCAGTAGTATATTACACACTGTTAAAAATAAAGGAATTTATATTACTAATGCACTGAATATTCGGCAACTGAAATTATTCGGCCGAACACTGAAAGTGCTTTTTATTGGCCATATTTGGCAAAAAAAAAACTACTGAAAAAACAGAAAAATGTATACTGAACAGTAACGTTTTTAATGACACTATGCATTTTTTGTAGCTCACAGCTGTAGACATGAGCCAGAGTGAAGCTTTAATGCAGTAAAATTTGTTTAATTAGTTTAGATATTCGTTTGACATTCACAATTTCTTTTTTTCTCACCAGTTAACAGAATACAGATTCACCAGCACAGTTATAGTTTGGTGATGAAATGGACAAAAAACAATCACATCCTTTACTAAACTACACTTGTTACAATTAATCCAGAATACAGCCGTTTAGCTTTGTGTTTGTTTTAGCTTTGTGTTGTGTCTGTAGCCAATGACACTCAAATTAAACACACAAAACATCCTGTGATTTACCTTTCATTTTAGCCATTTTAATGATTTTCTTTCATGTTTTTAAAATTAAATATTAGTAATAATGTAACATACCGGTACATGCATCTTCATACATATTAATATATTATTGCCTGGAATAAGGAATGGAAACATCCCCTACAGAGAATAAACCTAAATATGACCTTTGGTATATGAGAGTAATTTAAGAAAAAAAAGCCCCAGACTATGCTGGCATTTCCTGCTCTGTGATTTACAGTAGTTTTACTACAGTAGGATGGAATTTTTGTCCAGGACATATCTGCACATATGTTACCATGAGTTTGATATAATAGTTAGAAAAGGGTAATTCATAACATTTTGATATATATATATTTTTTTTACTTTGATGAAGGTACTACTTTACTTTAACTTCACATAATGCTTAAAGAATCCTTTATGATTCCATTGAATGTAAACACATTTCTGTAGACATACCAATGTAAAGCCATTTAGACCCATTCTGAATGTCTTAATAAGAAGTCACATTCTGTTCTCTCCTTTCACTTTCCTGCCTTATCAGTGTTGGCGTTAGCTACTGATGGAGCTTCACACTACTGTGGGGTAGCACTACTTCCTGTCCCCACTGTTACCACTTCCTGTTTACATTCACACTGTCTCCACTTCTGTTTACATCTGAATTTAGCTGCTTTATTCTCATCATTATTCTTCTCATTAAAGCTTTAAAACACCAAGGTACACATGCCATTAACTACAATAATTTAAATGAATAGTTCACCCCCAAATGTTATTTACATATTTTCTGTGTACTCCAGTTGTACAAACCGGATTCCAAAAAAGTTGGGACGCTATACAAATTGTGAATAAAAACTGAATGCAATGATGTGGAGATGGCAAATGTCAATATT
>BRDA01002834.1:114568-130434 GCA_036984385.1 Crenuchus spilurus | reverse complement strand
ATATTGACATTTGCCATCTCCACATAATTGCATTCAGTTTTTATTCACAATTTGTATAGCGTCCCAACTTTTTTGGAATCCGGTTTGTAGTTAATCAGCACATACATACACATACACAAGTTCTAAAAGTAGATAAAAAGTAAAAAACAACCAAATAAAAAATATTACACTTGATCATTTGTGTATTGAGGAAAATGCTGCAAAATTACACTCTGTGAGTAGCAAAGGAATGTGAACCTTTGCTTTCAGTGTCTGGTGTATTCCCGTTGTTCAGCAATAACTGCAACTAAATGTTTCTGGTAATTTAATCAGTCCTGCACAAACTGAGCCATTCAGGTCAGACCGATTCGCCTATGTGGACAAGACAGGGGTCTGATACAAAGGTGGGACCTAGCTGCTGGTATGAACAATGCATTTGGCCATAGCGCAGTGCTAGATTTATTGAAGCCCCATTGTACACAAAGGGTGCCAACAGAAAATGATGGCTTGCACTTTCACCTTGTATGCAGTGAGTATGACAGTGTTTTTAAGGGAAGCCATTGAAGATCTCTCTGCACCAGAAGCCCTAAAGTGCTTCTTACAGATCATCCAGCACTTTGGAAGGTCCCATTGCAGATCTCTAAGCATATGATGTAAAACCAGCCTCTTTCAATAATAATAAAATATGTGAAACCTGATCCCTGCCACGCTTATTGGAGTTTTGTGTATTTGATACAATTGGTTCTGTGAGGTGAACAATCAGGGGTGTGGTCATGAAAACTTTGAATCTGGTGCTAAACCGTCATGCTAGTATGAAGGCAAGCAGGACAACTAACCTTTGACACATATTTGTGTTCCCATATTTTAAAACTGCCAAACCACATCCTTCCAAAGTTGCTCAGTATAATGAACTGACTAACAAGGTAGATGAGCTGTAACGTGCTAGCTAGCTAATCTATCTCGTCTAGCAAAAGATGCCTCTACTTTCATGACATCCTAATGTTAGGTGGCTAGCAACTTCATTCACCTCCTGCTCTCAGAGCACCTTTTAATCTTCTGCCATTTATGTAGAGTTTACTTTTATTCTATTGTCTTGTGATTCTGCTCCTAAAGCAGCTTGTGGTACTTTGAATTTTTAGATTAGATCACATGACAACTCAGAAACATACTCAAAAGGCAAAGCCTTATAATAGATCCACCCAAACCAAACTGCCATTAATGAGTAAAAAATCTACGCTGCAAAAACAGCTGAAGCCACCATGGCATTAGCTATGACTGAACACTGTTCCATGCTGACATGTGATCACATTAAATTTGATATTCTAATATTCTAGTTCATTTCCTCACATTTTGTCTCTCCAAACATATTATTACATGTTATCTCCTACAGCCTCATTTACAACTACATACAAATGACAAATTATGCAAATTAGGTGACGATGTCATATAGCGACTTTTAGGACAGCCAAGTAGCTACTTTCCTCACTGAGGAGTTGGCAACAGTGAGTTTGTGTGAAATATTGTGCTTTGAGCTTTAAAATTAAATAAACAGTAACTCAAGGCAAAGAAAATTTCTCGATCATTTTTTGTAATTGAGTAACTCAAATTACTCAAGGAATCATTTCACCTCTACTTACATATATGTCAAAGATATTGATACTAAACCGTTTGTCATTTTTTCCTCCTGTCTAACTGAACACCTTCACAGTGTAACATTTGTAACTTCCTTTTTAAAACCATAGAGATAACACCATTATTAATGTGCTAACCACATCAAATCAGAGGTGTAAGGGTGTCCTTATCAAAATTATAGTGATAGTTAAAGCTGCAGGTACATCAGTGTTTTATACAGTATATAAACAGTGTTAATTAATTTAATCAGCCAATAAATCAGTAAGGCCTTATTGTTAATCTTAATCTTAATATTAATCTTAATTTTAGCAGAGTGTTTCACATTCCACAATTAGCAGTTTAACTGTTAACAGGTGAGGTCATCAAGTTTGAGTATAGTAGGAGCATTCACCAAAGGCTTAGTCTTTGCCAGTAAGGATGGGTCATTGTACTGCAAACTTTATGACAGAAACATCAGTCAGTTCAAAGATTGCAAAGGACTTGTGTTTTTCACCGTCTGCAGTTCATAATATCATGAAAAGATTCAAGGAGTCGGGGAAAATCTCCATGTGTAAAGACCCAGGGCAGAACCACTCCTGAATGTGCATGACCAAGGAGCCCTCCAGATGGTATTGTTTGAGAAAACATGCTACCATGATGGACATACCTATATGAACTTGGGAATACTTTGGAAAAGCATTGTCTATTACAAAGTCTCACTGCATCATGAAATGCAACCTGAAAATAATTCTGCAAAGAAAAAAACATATCAGTTTTGAGGAGAAATGCCCACGAGTTCTCTTGGCCCAAAGTCATCTGAAATGGACCTGAAAGAGACCATGTGTTCTGTTTTCAGACAAGTCCATATTTCTGTACATTGGATTATGCACTTCCCTCAAAAATGTTGGATGAGCGAGGCCATTATCTTTATTTCAAGTTCAAGATCAGTTCAGTTCAGTACATTTTGAGACGAAACAGTGTTCCTCCAGGACCAAGTGCAACACACAACACAAGTACAATGAATAACAAACAATAAACATACAATAACTGCAGGCCCTAATAAATACAAAAAAATACAAAACGCTGCTTGTCTAACTAGACTAAGACACAGTAAGACACAGACAGAGGACAAATGTGATGTTGGTCAGTACATGGAAGCAAGATTCCAGTCAGGCTTTCACCGCATCTTTCAGTTGGTGTTTGTTTTGGGTGGTTACTCCCTTCAGTGTCCTCTTTAGCAGGTAAAATGCAGCTCTACAGGGTTTAAGTCTGGTGATTAACTAGGCCAATCTAAGACACGTCTTACCCCTGATGTACTGTTTTGCAGTGTGCATTATCTTGCTGCTTGAAGGATAGTTCAGTTTGGTTGCATATTTCTTTAAACTGAGAGACAAAATGTTTCTGTAGATCACTGAGTTCAATGTACTGCTGCCATCATGCGTCATCATAAATGAAGATTAATGAGCCTGTCCCAGAAGAAGCCATGCAAGCCCAAGCCATGACACTACCTCCACTGTGTTTCACAGATGAGCTCGTATGTTTGGGATCATGAGCAAATCCTTTCTTTCTCCAAACTTTAGCCTTTACATTACATATGTAAAGGTAAATCTTTATCTCATTAGTCCATAAAACATGATCCCATAATTTCTGAGGCTTGTGTCAAAACTTCTTTGAAAATTCCAGCCTTGCCTTCCTGTTCTTCTTGCTAGTTAGTGTTTTGCATCTTCTGGTGAAGCCTCTGTACTTTTGTTAGTGAAGTCTTCTGTGAATAGTAAATGGTGTTACCTTCACTCCTACCCTCTGAAGGTTGTTACTATTGTCAATAACATTTGATTTAGGGTCTTTCTTTACAACACTTACAATGCTTCTGTCATTCTGTCTGTTGTTTTCCTTGGTCTACCTGTTTGACATCTGTTATTTAGAACACCAGTGATGACTTTCTTCTTCAGGACATTCCAAACGGTTACTTGTTGTGGCCAATATTTGTGCAATGGCTCTGATTGATTTTCGATCTTCTATCAGCTTCATAATTGCTTGTTTTTGCCTCATAGACAACTCTCTGATTTCCATATTGGTTACTCCTCTAACTATAAATGCACAGTCTGCACAGGCAAAACCCAAAAGCGACATTAATTGCTTGAATAATTAATGTAACAGGACACACATGGGCAAGAAAACACACCTTTCAGTCACGTTCTAATACTTTTGCTCACAAAAAAATAGTTGGGTTAAGACACAAGGTGTAGTATAAGGAACTATTTCTGGAGAGGCATATGCTGCTGTCAAAACATCTTTTCCCATTATGTCTTTTTCAATGCCAGGCCTCATTCTGCATGAGATACAACAGCATGGCATCATTGTGTACATGGAAACACAGTGTGTGTGCTTGACTGGCTGGACTACAGTCCAGATCTGTCTCCTATTGAAAGTGTATATCGCATCGTATAATCAGACAGGTAATCAGGAGAATCAGACAATGGTGATGATGGTCTGTTGAGCAGTTCAAGTCTTGTATAAAGAAAGAATGATCAAAAATTCCACCTGCAAACCTGCAAAAATATATATATTTAATTCCTAAGCAATTAAAAAGTATAATTAAAAGAAAAGGTGATGTGACCCAGTGGTAAACAAGCCTCTGTCCCAACTTTTTTCAGCATGTTGCAGCCAGTAATTTATAAATGTGCTTATAATTTATAAATAAAATTAAGCACATCATTGAAAACATTTTTTTTTCTTTTTCTTTTTGTATGTTTACTTAAAGAAATGTTCAAAGTTAAATTTTTCAGACAGTGTCCCATCTTTCCTGGAAATGGGGTTGGTGGTATGTGGGTTGCATCCTAACCACATGTATTTACACTTGTTAGTCAAAAGCACCTCCAATTAATCACCCTGAAATATGACTGCTGTGTGGACAAGTAACTTGTGCTCAGACACTTTTAGCATTGCCAGTTGTGTGAGTTGTCCATAAGTAAGCTTCATTATTTCTTCTATTGGCATTATAGGCAAGTTCTTTGGTCGCTATTCTCTGAGAGTTCTTTTTTCTGTTTCTGTAGATTATCAGTATTCTTCTGACTGTCTGTGTGTGTTTTATTGTCTGTTATGTAGGTATCAGTCCTCTGTACTGCAACCTGTTTGCCCTGATGAGAGAGAGTGACCGTATGTGGTATCCACCCAATCATGTCTTCAAAATCGATGAATCCTCCAATGAGAAGCTTCTCTTCAGAATGAGGTAACTGGGGACTTTTACTTGTGATGGTTCTGTGATTGGGTCCAGCAGGATAAGACTATTATAAATACAGTTGACTGTAATCTGAGAACAGCTCTGTAACTCAGTACCTTTTTGTAAATAGTAGCCCTGTGACTGGTGCTGCTTTCAGCTACACAGTGAGCTTTTGTTAAGTATATTCTAACTCTTGACTGATCAACTAAAGTGGGAAAGTATGTCGTTTAATTCTTCACGTTGCACTTTTAAATGAGTATAAAACAATGTCTGCTGCATTTTTTAAAACTTAGTTCAAAGGGAACATCTCATTATTACTCAGCCAATAACTCATCAAGGTACTTTATTACTCACACTACAGCACATGTCAGTTTCAGCTGCCCAAGTTTCACTATTCTAGGATAGACAAGTGCATGAACTTGTGTATGTGTGTGCACACACTGCAAGAAATTAAAGAAAGAACCTCTTCAGTCAAATCAATCATCATTATTGATGAAAGAGTATAAGAGTAATTTTTTTTTAATTAAAGAGATTGTATATGTAAATAAATGATGCCATATGTGAATGTTGTTATAAATTCTGCATTTTCCTTTCACTCAATAATCTATACAGTCCACATATTGAAAATAATCATTGAAAATTCCCTGTTTTTGGGGCCCCGAGTGGCTTAGCGGGCAAAGATGCTACCACTATGACCCGAGGATCGCGAGTTCAAATACCGTCATGCTGTTTGCCGTCAACAGCCGGGGCCCAAGAGAGCAAAAATTGGCAGTGCTCTCTCTGGGCGGGTAGATGGCGCTCTCACTCTCCCTCTCTCTCAGTCCACTGGCTCAGGTATCTACTGATTGGTTCAATCGGAGCTGGGGACCCTGTGTGCCTTCCTCCAAGCGTGTTAGGCTCTCCAGTGACGATGTAACAGCGGTGGTTCGAAATAGAAGCGGTGGCTGCATCACATGCAATGGAGGAGGCTTGTGCTTGCTTGCACCCTCCTAGAGTCAGGGACATTGCAAAGTGATGGGGAGAGGCCTAACAGAGGGGATGGGCTAATTGGCTACCACTACATTTGGAAGGGGATAAAAATTGGCCTAAAACCTAGAAATAAATTATTAGAAAATTCCCTGTTTTTGTGATGTCACAGAAAGCAGACTATTTATAATATTATATGCATCTATGAGGCCTGAGGCAAATCTATTAAAATTGTTTTCAAGAAATAATTCTTAAAGCAAACAGAACTATCCATTTAAATTCATTCATTTATCAAAATAATCTGCATAATTAAATGATACATTGTGGACAAAGTCATTCAGAGTGGTTTGATTTGATATGACTTGTTCTAAAGAAACTTACAGAACTATTTACAGTGGAGGTGATAAGAGCCAGATGTCAGAACAGTTACGGCTTCTAAATAGGGAAGCATTGATATGTGAATTTTAAGCTGATTTTTGATATTTTACATGAAGGCATGAGCCAATGCCAGTATGGGCCAGTGTGAGTATACACATTTATACAATGTAGAATGGTTTGGCATCCCTGGATTAAAACTAGAAGATGTAGCAATTCACATTTCTCATATCTGCAAATATCCAAAAGTGGGATGCCCTTTTTCACAAACCTTTTTGAATCAACTCAGATGCTGTCTGAATGGTTTGCTGAAGTTCTTGTGTGCTTGTATCTCTTATTTACAATTGTGGTGACACAAAGGAGCTCTGTAAATCTCACTGATAATGAACATTTTTAGTCAAAAGTTGTTTCAGTACATTAACTGACATAATCTAATTTGATGCCAACGCTTCACATTGGCAAAATTATGTGGGTAACTGAAAAGAAAGTCAATGTAATTAGCACCACTTGTAATTGGCTCACTTCTGCGCTCATAGAAACATGATGTTTCACTTTTAACTGCATACCCAGCTCTGTTTGAATACTTTTAAGACAAGAGCTGTCTGAATACAAGTATTTGAAGTGGTCAACTGTTCTTCTGCCACTCAAAACCCAACGTCCTCTACAACAAAGAATGGCTGATAGTCCAGAGCAGTAAATTCCATTATCATTCCACCATTCCTGTGACAGTCAAATCTAAGGAATGGTACATTTCTCCCAGGAAGTAATGAATGCACTGAAAGGTATTGAACACACTGCTAGAAGTGATAATGAATACCGTGCTTAATGTTTATATCTATCTGTCTGTCTGTCTGTCTGTAGGTTTTATTTCCCTGGTTGGTATAGAAGTGGATCAAGTAATGCTCATCGTTATGGCGTTACAAAAAGCTCAGAGGCTCCTGTGCTGGATGACATCACCATGGCCTACCTATTTGCCCAGGTACGTACACACCTGTCTCACATTTATTTTGAGAAAGTTCAAAGCTAGACTGGTCCTAGTCCATTCGATTGAGACTAGAGTGTTAGATTAGGTGTTAAAATCAGGTTAGTTTATAGCTCACATCTTGTAGCTATCTGGTTTGCACTGAGCTTGAAACATACATGAAACTAAATTGCAGTTGAATTCATAATGTAAAGCGTCCTTTACTGTCAAGCTGCAGTTAATTTGTGCTGCGTGCAATTCACAGCATTGCAACTGGTTGCATGAAAGTTTCTCAGAAAAGCCAGCGTCTGAGCTAGCGTGTAATCTTGTGGCTAGGCTTGGACTGGACACATATAAGTCTTAAACATGTTTCTGAATTCTGAAGGTTAAATGAACAGCTCAGACTGTGCCTGGATGGAGGGCTGTGTGCATGTTTGTGTCTGTGTCCTGACCTTCTGTGGGTACAGGTTGTGTGTTAGAAGAGAGGAAGTGGAATTAGAGGAGAGGAAGAGGGTGAGGTTGCACTCCTTTCTGCTCTTCCCTTATTCACAGACATGTTTACATCCATTGACAGATCATTACCTAACACCCAACATGTTTCTGCACCAGCTGAGAGGAAGTTTTTAGGTTTACTTACTAGACTTAAACGTTTAAGGAAATGAAGGGAAACGCTATTCCATACTTATTTTATCTTTTTATTTGATTCTGTTATTCGCTGCTGAGACCAAGCTCAGCAGTTTCCAGTTATGAATTTGGCCCATGTTTTGATCCACTCTGCCCCCATTATTAAAGTGAAAATACATGTTTGCTTCTAAGCTTTTTTGAGTTTTCATATTTCCTGGCATCTCTCTCTCTCTCTCTCTCTCTCTCTCTGTGTGTGTGTGTGTGTGTGTGAGTGTGTGTCTGCTCTGGGACTTCCATATTTCTTTGGAAACTTTAATTTATTTCCTTTTTTATCCAGGATGTTTTTATCATTTCTCTCTCTCTCTCTCTCTCTCTCTCTCTCTCTCTCTCTCTGTCTGTCTCTCTCTCTCTCTCTCTCTCTGTCTCTCTCTCTCTCTCTCTCTCTCTCTCTTTCATTCTTTCTCTCTCTTTCTCTCCTAATTCTATATTTCCATTTTATCCTATATATTTTATATTAGAGAATTATAATATTCAGTATAATTCTATATTTCATTTATTGACATGTGTACATTTGTGTTATCAAGCATTGCAATCAGCATTATAAGCATGTATAATAATAAACTTAAACTTTCTGTGTTTCAGTGGAGGAGTGATTTTGTGGAAGGTTTGGTCAGTGTTCCAGTCTCTCACGATGCTCAGGAGGAATGTTTGGGGATGGCAGTGTTGGACATGATGCGTGTTGCTAAAGAACAGGGTCAGTCTCCGATCGACATTTACAACGACAACAGGTGAGAGATACAGCTGAACACATGTGCTAAAGCAATGCTGACTGTCTGGAGCAGTGCTGACCCATTTTTAAACAGGGAAAAACAGTTAACCTTAGTTCAGTCTACACTCAACATTCATGTGCTGCCACCTGCAGCTGAGATTTATATATATGTATATGCTATTTAATTTTTTGCTTACATTTTATATATGAGTACAAGAATGAATCTTTTTAATAGTGTAAATAACATGCTTACACTTTGGTCCAAGACAGCAAATAAATAACTGCTGAAAAAGAAAAACATGTTATCAGATTAAGCTGTTTAATGGCAGGTTCAGACTGATTGAACAAACATAGCCTACATTTAATAATACATGAATAATATAATAGTCTAGCACAACAAATTCAATTGAATCACGATGACGTTTGAGATTACATGAATCATTGAACCATTTAGTAAAGAATCATTTTCAAACTGAATCATCAGAGATTTGTGTAACTTAGTGTGAAGTGTTTACTAACAACCTCATTCACTTTCAACACACACACAGCTCCAGCATGTCAGAAACACTCATTAGTGACACAGCTCGAAACATGCCTCTGAAAGGCTTGTGTGTGACAGTTCTGATCTATGGATCTCTCTCTCTCTCTCTCTCTCTCTCACACACACACACACACACACACACACACACACACTGATCATATTCATCAGTGTGAAATGTTCATGGCAGTGTTTTTCTTTTCCCCCTTATTTCACAGTAATAGTTCACACTAATTTCATTCAACTTTGCTTCTTTAGTAATTTAGCAAACCATAATTTGATTTGACTTTGATTTTCTTAGGAAATGAATTGAATGTCATGCATGTTTGATTTGATTATGACTCTTTAGTAAATGACTGTTAGATTTACATTCCAGGATGGTTCAGTTCTCTCAATAATTTAGTATAAATCCAAATTATTGTAAAATTCACACTGAATACTCAAATGTAACTGAAGGAATTATTTATACAGTAGTATACAGTATCCAACACAATTAGTTGATTTCCTTGCTCAGTACATTAATTGCAGGTTTAGTAGGTGATCCTGAGCTGGGAAAACTCCATAATGGACATTGGCCTTCCAGGGCAAGATGTGAAAATGCAGAAGAGTAATAAAACGAATACAATTTACATTTACTTTTTAAGAAGTGCTACATTTCAGTAAAACAGATCACATTTGTTTTTGTTTGCAATTACTGTCATATTTGTTTATGTTATAAATGATTTGAACATTCTGAGATCAGTGCATGTAAGTCCACCCTCAGATCAAACTGAATTCGATTAAATATAACAGTAGTTTTTTTCTATATTGAAAGCATGATTATCTCTCTTTTTCTCTCTTTTTCACTCACTCTCTCTTTTTCTATCTCTCTATCTAGCTATAAGAGTTTTCTTCCTAAAGAAATGCGTGCACATATCCAGGACTGCCACATCGTCACTCGGAAGCGAATCCGTTACCGCTTCAGGAAGTTCATTCAGCAGTTCAGTCACTGTAAGGCAACTCTGAGGGATTTAAAGCTCAAATATTTGGCGAGTTTAGAGAATTTACAACCAACAGTTTACACGGAGCGCTTCCAGGTCTCTGAGCCATCCATTGGCAAAGTCACCATTATCGTCACCGGTAACCAAGGCATTCAGTGGACCAAAGGCAAAGACACAGATGGACAGGTACAGTCAAATTGATCTATAATACACATTTAATAAAAAGACTGCCAAACGTTCTGCACACAGTAATTTAAATACAGTCTTAACTAGCTGATAAATGTGCAAGTAAAGTGCAAAATCAGTAAGCAAAAGAACACAATACGGTATAAAAATTTGACACTACATGAGAAACCAGTACATGTCCACTCATTGGCCACTTGTATTTGTATCAGGTGTATATTCCTGTCAATCAGACTAAGTAAGAGTTAAACCTGTTGCTTAAAAAACTCTTTCTGCTTAATTTTAAGCATAAGACATGGCCCACCATGATTTAATAGGCATCTTCTGTACACCCCTACCTCTCTTTCTCCATCTTTTCTCTCTCTAGGATCTGCAGGTGTACTGTGATTTTCCTGAAGTTATTGACATCAGCATTAAACAAGCCAGCAAGGATGGATCCATCGAGAGTCGCATTGTTACCATAAACAGACAAGACAGCCAAACACTGGTAATAACAAAAACAGTTTTGTGTTTTTGTAGTCAGTACTTTGGGAAATGAACTTGCAATGCTCTGCTGTTCAGTTCAGCACAGTTTTATTTGTATAGCAACAGGCATTGTCACAAAGCAGCCCCTATTGATTAAGACAAAGGTGGCAAGAGACTTTGAGAGGAACCAAGACACAAAAAGAAAACTCATCCTCCCCTGTTTGACACCAGATAACACAACATCAGCAACAACAAAAATAAGCATTACTAGCTGAATGTTAAATATAACACCATAGTAAAGTATAGTAATTAAGTATGAGAGTCAAAGTTATCATAATCATTACACAAGATAGACCAAAACATTCAGATTAAGCAGTTTAAGTCTACAAAGTGATATATTTCCAAATGAATTAAAATGTTAACATTAAGGACACAGATGTGCAGTTTTGTTTGTGGACATGGATTCAGGGGAATTTGTATTAATAGTAATTATGACTAAACTGGGTAGGGACTTAGTATGGAGTGTAAAAGGTCAGTCAGTGAGTGTAGATATTAGCCATTTTCCCCCAAACACAGAAACTAGCAGTTAATGAAGTGAAGATGGAATATTTTTTATACAGGCCCTCAACTCTGGAATAACCTCCCAGACAATGTTTGGGACTCAGCCACAGTTCAACCCGAGCTCTGGGGGAGTTTTTCTTTGCCACTGTCACCGTTGGCTTGCTCACTGAGGCTTTTGTGTTTTGTTGGTATTGAACTCTGTAAAGCTGCTTTGTGATGGCATCAGTTGTAAAAAGTGCTATATAAATAAATTTGACTTGACTATCTTGTCTTAAAGTCATCCAACCAAAGCTTTTAACTCATCCAGAGGTTGTGTATGTGTGAATATGAGTACAGTACATATGCAGTAGATTCCATACAAAATTCTAACAAAGAGCAGGTAATCAGGAACATTCAGTCATGGTTGAAAGAGACTGTATAGTTTGACCAGAATTACAGAACACTGGTAGAATGTAATTCAGCCTAATGAGTTAACAGTTTTAAGTTTAGATTTTGTTGAGTTTTATTTTCAAATACTGCTACCGATCTAGACGGTGTTGTTGATTATTGAAATTAGAAAGGATGGAAATTAGCTTGACTGCACTGAATCCAATCTCTCCAAAAACAGTGTAACCTTTCACATGCATGAAATATCTATTAATTATTATTAATAGCACATTATGAATTTCCATAGTTTGAAAAAAACACAGTGCTACAGTTTCTCATACAAACTTGTACCACCTCACAACAATATAATGTGGGCGGAGCTATAATAGAATGACTTTGTGGGTGGAGCATTCATAGAAAAATTTTATTGAGTTCAGATTAATTATGAATACTTTAATGGTTTGGCAAATAATAGTACATTTTATTGATAATGCTTAGGTTACATTGTAATGCTCTCTCTCTCTCTCTTTAGGAGCTGGAGTTCCACTCTTTGATGGAGGCATTGTCTTTTGTGTCCTTGATTGATGGCTATTACAGACTAACCACAGATGCTCATCATTATCTTTGTAAAGAGGTGGTGCCCCCTAGGCTTCTGGAGGCCATTCAGAGCAACTGCCACGGTCCCGTCTCGTGAGTTAAAACATGCACACACATTTAAAATGAAATAGACAAGCACTGAGCCTTGCCTCATTTGGTATCTGAAACTAAATCAAAATTGTTATTGTGACAAAGCCCAGCTCAAACATAATCACAGAGCTGAATGTATGTCTGTCACTTTAGGATGGACTTTGCCATTAGTCGACTGCGTCGCTGTGATGACACTAAGGGAATATACATCATGCGCTGCAGCCCTAAAGACTACGATAAATACTTCCTGTCTTTTGTTGTTGGGGTAAGTAATGAACTAATTTTTGGGATCAAATTTAATCCTAGTTTTATTGCCAATTAACCAATTTTAACTCGAGGGGATTGCACTTCAGTCCTCACTTCAGTTCTTCACTCTCGTAACTACAGGCATTGCAGAGTAGTTTAATAGTATGATAGATACTGAATAGAAGACAACTGAATAATATGTCTTTAGATTAATTACTATAAAATAATCTTATAGTTTAAAGACTAAAATTGAATTTTTTGTATAAATTAAATGCTCCATTCTAGAGGAACTTAATGAGTCAGAATTATTCACAGCAGTGAACAAATGAAGTAGTTATAAATACACTACCTGATTTCTTAGATATTGTTTTAGAGTCTAAAACATTTTTTAATCTACTTATAGTGAAGAGGTACCTGTAGGGTGTTAAAAGTAGTAAATAGTTCCCAAATAAAACTTGTTTTTTATTTTATCATTATAAACATTACATATAAAAACTTAAAAGACATATATAGGTTCACTGGAGGTTTTGGATAATAAATAAATTGGCTCTGTACAGTATCAGTCAAACGTTTGGACACATCTTCTGGACATTTAGTGGTTCTTCATTATTAAATAATGGTCTGCATTGTAAATTAATACCAAAGTCATCCAAACTATGAAGAAATGCATAAAGAATTATTTTGTAAACAAACAAGTGTTAAACAATCCAGAATATGTTTTATATTTTAGATTCTTCAAAGTAGGCACTCCTTGCTTAGGTGACAAACTAAGGTGGCTTTCAGTTAACTCTGTGTCTTGTCAAGAGTTCATTACTTGCATTTCTTGCCCTCTTAATGTGTTTGAGACATCAGTTGTGTGTCTACTTTGAAGAATCTAAAATCTAAAACATATTTTGGTTTGTTTAACACTTTTAAGTTTACTACATTATTCCTTATGTGTTCCTTCATAGTTTGGATTACAATGTAGGACATAAAAGGAAAAAGGAAAAACATTGAATGAGAAATGAGTCCAAACTTTTGACTGGTACTGTATGTTTTGTAAACATTGAGACAGTTGTTTACCACCACTTTAAAATTTAAATGAGTAGCTTTATTTTATACAGTATATGTTTCTCTTTTGCTAAACTTTGCATGGTAACTCTTTCTTCTATGTGTGTGTTTATCTCTGTGTGTGTAGTATGACGGTGCGTATGAGTATAAGCACTGTCAGATCATGCGCACTCCAGATGGTGAGTTTGTTCTGAATGGAGCGAAGTGTGTCTTTGGCAGTCTGAGTGAACTTCTGCATCGCTACCAGAAAGAGGCGCTGCGCTCAGATGGACATGTTTTTCAGTTCACAAAGAGCTGCCCACCAAGAAACAAAGGTTAGCCCACAGACCTTGTTTACACTTGGCAGTAACATCTGGTCACCATGACCTGACCGTGATCATACTTTTCATGATGTTCCATGTAGGTATTCCTACTTGAGTCAAGGCTTTTTTTTTTTTTTTCATTGACCAAGGTCTGATACATTAACAACCTTATTGTGATGACTACACACATCTATGCTCAAAATATTTAAGTGGTTAATTGGTTCAAAAGAGTTACAATGTTAGATTTTAATAACAGATCGGAAATGAAAGCTGCCCAATCATTATTTAGTCAGAACCTGCTCTTCACACCAGGAGGATACTTTGTTGAACATGAAGCTAAATGTTATAAATAAATATGCACAAATAATTAGCACTTAGCTGCTTTATGATTAAAAAATAGACATAAGTCATTAGCATATATCTGTTTTTTTAATAAATATAAGTATATACACAAATTACACTGTCAAATCAGAATATTATAACCACCACTGGTTTGGAATGTACTTAGCCCAGGATGTCACAGATGCAATATGACAGGGTTTGCTGCATGTTTAAATAAGTGAGCACATCACACTAAGTTATAGCAGAGTGCAAAACAATCATCATGGGCAAAGGACACCATTTGTCTGATGTTCAAAAAAGGTAGTTTGTCAAAAACTGCTAACTATGCAGGGTGTCTTCTACTAGCATAACAGTTGTGTCACACACACCATTTAGGCCAGAAAGGAAGGACAACAAGTGACAAGTGGAACAGAGCAATCAATATATATATTCTTTTGACTTGTACCTTACCAGTCAAAAGTCTCACACCTTCTCATCCAATGTTTTTCTTATTTTTTTCCCTACATTGTAAATTAATTCTGAAGTCATCCAGACTATGAAGGAACACATAAGGAATCATGTAGTAAAGTTAAAAGTGTTAAACAAACCAAAACATGTTTTAGATTTTACTTCAAATGATGTACTAAACTGATGTCTCAAACACATTAAGAGGCAAGAAATGCAAGTCATGACCTCTTGACAAGACACAGCTGTTAACTGAAAGCCATTCCAGGTGACTACCTCATAAAGCTGACTGAGAAAATGCCAAGAAAGCTGGCATCTAAGCAAGAGGTGCCTACTGTGAAGAATGTCAAATATAAACATATTCTGGTCTGTTTAACAGTTTTATTTACTAAATAATTACAGATGTGTTTCTTTATATTTTGGACAACTTTAGTATTAATCTACAATGCAGGACATCCTTAAATCATGAAAAAACACTGAATGTCCAGACAATGTGTCCAAACTTTTGACTGGTACCACACACACACACACACACACACACACACACACACACACACACACACACACACAGGCCCACAGGGGTCATTTTTGTCTACATACAAACACTGAGCACAGATCACAGAGATGAGGGTTGTAAGTCTGTTTGTGTGTTTAGGAATTTCTGATGGTTAAACATGTAACTGCTTTCCATGTGGTGTTGTCAACCAGCAAAAATGAAGTAAAATGTATATTTACACTTCATCAGAACTTCTTTACAGATCTTCTGAGAAATGTTTGAGATTCATTGTTATATACTACTACACACTAGTGTGTCCATTTTTCACTTTAGTAACAACCTGTACATGTAGCAGAAATAAGTCATGAACTGAAGAGTCCAGGTCTGTCTCAGTACATTTCTGAAACGTTTCTCTTACTTTCACATGGCCAGACTATAGATTTTTTTTCTGCATCATTGAATGAACATATCAATTATCTAAAATATGTTCTTGGTACATGAACTTAAATGGTCAATTTTGTATGTTTAATGTTGTTCCTAGACTACTTGGACAAACTTTTGTCAAATTTCTGAGTAGTTGTGTACAATGATATAGTCTCTCAAGCACGGTTCAATCTGTGGATTTTAATCTCGCTAACAAAGTAACTCTTTCTCTCTCTCTCTCCCTCTCTCTCCCCAACTCTCTCCCCTCTTCCCCCCCC
>BRDA01002834.1:94443-106857 GCA_036984385.1 Crenuchus spilurus | reverse complement strand
TTCAGTGCGTCCACGAGTCGGCACGACACGACTTCGAAGAAGTGGCGGTGGTG
This sequence comes from Crenuchus spilurus, assembly GCA_036984385.1. Lineage (NCBI taxonomy): Eukaryota > Metazoa > Chordata > Actinopteri > Characiformes > Crenuchidae > Crenuchus > Crenuchus spilurus. Next base: position 106,804 of record BRDA01002834.1, on the reverse strand, counting down.
GAGTGGACACAATAGGACGCAGGATAACACAGGTGAGGTGGTGGCGGTGAAGAAGCTTCAGCACAGCACGGCTGAGCACCTGCGTGACTTTGAGAGAGAGATTGAAATCCTCAAATCCCTTCAGCATGAAAATATCGTCAAATATAAAGGAGTCTGTTATACTGCAGGTGAGACATGTTAACCTTCATGTGTTCTGTCTTGTCTTCATTGTGTTTGTCACCATAGTCATGCATTGTCAACCTGTACGTCTTTCTAGCATTGTGTTGTGTCATCACAATATGGTCTTTCTTTCATTGTCAAGTCACAACTTCAGCGTTTGTTTTGTTTCCTAGCCACAGTCTTGAGTTTTATTATTAAGCCTTGTTTCTGGAACACCCGCTGCATCTCCCTCCTACTGGCCACAGCCCAGCACTACTGATTATTTGTTATATACCTGTGTACCAGTGCTTTGTGTGTATTAGATCATATACAGCGGTGCTTGAAAGTTTGTGAACCCTTTAGAATTATCTGTATTTCTGAATAAATATGTCACATTGAATCATTTTCCTCAATAAATAAATGACTAAGTATAATATGTGTGTCTCATTTGTTTAACTGGGATCTCTTTATCTGCTTTTAGGACTTGTGTGAACATCTGATGATGTTTTAGGTCATATTTATGCAGAAATATAGAACATTCTAAAGGGTTCACAAACTTTCAAGCACCACTGTATTATGTAGTTAGGTGTCCCCAGACATTTCACAGGCAGTGTAAATATCCTGAATCCCTGAATTTATTGGCTTCTTTCTTCTTCCATCCTCTGTCTTTCTGTTTTTCCTTTCTCTCTTTCCAGGCCGTAAAAACCTGCGGTTGATTATGGAATATCTCCCATATGGCAGTTTGAGAGAATATCTCGCTAAAAACAAGGAACGTTTTGATCACAAGAAGCTTCTGCACTATGCCTCACAAATCTGCAAAGTATGCACACACACACACACACACACACACACACAAACATTTTCACACTTCATGTTGCACCATAAAGCATCACCTAATGTGAGAGGAAGATGTTCTCATATAGGTTTAATCTTAAACAACTTTCAGCCTAATTTAGTCACTTTTTCACGCTTAGTCACAAAATCTGCTGTTTTCACACTAAAGGCTTATAAAGTTATTACATGGCTGTTATTTTATGCTATTCACTATTGTTGTACTAGCATATACTTGAACAGAATGGGACACAAGAAGACATGTTGGATGCCTGCTTCTCATCAAAATGCATTCACTTGATTTTTACTTTGCATGGTTAACCACACAATGTGTCAGGCTGGACTTACAGCACTGCACATCTCAGTGTCCTGTGAGCTGCCAGTGACTTTTTCAAATAATGTGTTTAGAATTACAATTTTTTTTGGTCACAAATCTTTAAGGTTGCTGTTGTTATTATTATTATTACATATAATTTTAGATTTTTAAAATGATGTATTAAAATATTGTCTTATAGGCACTATGTATCTGTGTATATGTGTGTTGTAGGGTATGGACTACTTGGCTTCTAAGCGTTACGTTCACAGAGATCTGGCCACGAGGAACATCCTGGTGGAAAGTGAGGTGAGGGTGAAGATTGGCGATTTTGGATTGACGAAGGTTCTGCCTCAGGATAAAGATTACTACACAGTCAGAGAACCTGGAGAGAGTCCAATATTCTGGTGAGAAATTGCAAACTAGGCAGTATTAAGGATGCATGATAATTATATTGTGTATTCTGTTGTCTCTTTTTTTGAGAACAGCATTGTCTCTGATTGGTGTGATGCTAATCTAGCTAGCAAGTAGCCTTTGTAACATGATGCTAGTGTGTGCACTTTTATTTATTTCTAATGGAGCTTTAGTCATTTTGTTTTGAATATCCAGTTGACTGTATAATATAAGGCCAAGTAAAAAAAAAAATTGGTGATCATCCTTTTTCACCAAAATTTTGGGTCGGGGGGGAGGTGTTTTTTTTTTTGTTTTTTTTATGATAGAAAAGTATTGTGGCGGCTCTTGGGGGTGTCGGCCAATCAGATGGCTGCGTGTCGTACGGTATTTGCATAAAGTTCTCTTGTGTGTTGATGGGGTCTATTTTGTAATTATTTGCGGTCTTTAAGAGGGGATTTTTGTATGTGTAATGATTGTTAGTTGTAGTCTAGTCTCTATGAGTTATTTTAGTGTGTTTTAGTTAAGTTACCGTTAATGTGTGTCTTAGTCCATTTAGTTAATCTGGTCGTACTTTCATGTTATAAAGCAGTGAGCGTTTGCTACAGCACTTTCTTTTTTACTAAGAGAGCAGTGAAAGAGCATTTAGTAGTCAAATGTCTCATCCTTTTTCTTTACTCTCTTGTCCGATGCTACAGCATGTAGCGAATATTAAAATGATGTTGAAAACTTAAATAAACAATGTTAAACATAGATCATGTTTTTCTTGAGTGATTTACAAATTCAACTGAAGTACGGAACATCTCCCCAGAAGACACGAAAACGACCGGACATTCGTATTGACAGCCACTAGGAAGTGTACTGCACATGTGCAGAATTGATTTGGGATCACATCATTGGAAGCATGCGAAATTTGAATGATTCTAGGCCAGACTAGGGTGTTTGGCACGTTTTTTTTGTGTAAAAAAAAAGAAAAAAAAGGTCGGGTGCTTTTTAGAGGGTCGGGCGGGGATGATCACCAATTCTTTTTTTTTACTTGGCCTAACCAGACATCAGTAAAGTTCATGATGATGATGATGATGGTGAAGATGATGAAAATGTCTATGTTGTGGTAAAGGTACGCTCCAGAGTCCCTTACAGAGAGTAAATTCTCGGTGGCATCAGATGTGTGGAGTTTTGGAGTCGTTCTGTTTGAACTTTTCACCTACAGTGATAAAAACTGCAGCCCACCTGCTGTAAGTCGTTCTACTCTCTTATTTCTGGCCAAGATCATGCAAGCTGTATATTAATACACCTACTCTATACATTATACTCTATAAATACTTCACCCAAAAATGCAAATATGTAAAGTGCACTTCAATCTACAGAAATGTAGAGGGGGTGGGATTTTTCCCACTTTTCCTTCAAGATCTGATTCACTCTTTTTGTTGAAGGGAGGGACTTGGGCATCAGAGGCCATGTTGAGTATGTTGTTTTTCCACCAGTGCCCAGTCTCCTCATATTAGGTTTCTCTAGAATTACACAATGTGTTCAGCTTTTTTAATTAACCCCAACTCCATGTTTCATGTAGAATTAACAGTATTAGCATTTGTGGGTGAGGTACAGTTTTAAAGGAGGTGAATGTGATGTTAGTGTATGTGTTCCTCAGGTGTTTATGGAGAAGATGGGTATTGATAAGCAGGGACAGATGATTGTGTATCACCTGATCGATCTCCTCAAACACAATTATAGACTGCCTGCTCCTGAGGGATGCCCTGCTGAGGTAACAAACACAATCATTCTTTATACACAAAGCATTAGCACATCACAGTCTATATATATATTTTACCTGTCTGGTGTCTTCACCAACGAAATCCACAAATCCTACAAGTTTAGATGTTTAAGAATGCAAGTTCATCCATTTCTTATGTATAAGGTATGCCAGGTCAGCAAAATATTTAAATAGAAGCAACACTCTCCAGTCTATTCGGCCTTTTTGCTGATAAAAGTCCATCCTTGGGTTTGGATTTCGGTGGTAATAGTGCAGTTTTTTAGGACCTGGCAACCTGGGATGCGCTTCTTGGATCCATCACTCTGGATTTGACTTGTCGTTCTTTGTAGCGTTGTGAGTGACACAAAAGGCACTTCAAAATCTGATATGTGCATCTGCACTTAGACAGATCTGTACACATCTGATTGCAATCAGACTTTAAACCAACTCCAAATGTGTCTTGAATCAGATTTGTTAAAAAAATCAGATTTCATGTGTTTTTTGACTGTCTGGACTACCAAAAATGTATCTGGATACAATCTAGACAGGCTGAAAATCGAATTTGGGATTGCTGTCTGAACACAGCCTTAGAACTAGCCTTTACCTTTACACCATTTGACAGACGTTCTTATCCCCAGAGCAACATACAAAAGTGCTTTGTTTCCATTTTCATCTCGGCCAGTACAGACAGGTTAGAGTTAAGTCGAGTCAAATTGATTTATAACGCGCTCTTTACAACTGATATCACAAAGCATCTTTACAGAATTAGTAATAACAAAACAACAAATCCACGGTGAGCTAGCCAATGGGAACAGTGGCAAGACTCCGTCAGAGCTTGAAGAAGACACCTTGGATGGAACCAGACTCAACAAGAGTCCAAATTTAGAACAAAACTGTTACTAATACCTAGACAGAAGGAAAGATACACAATTATACAGAATATAAGAGCATTGCAATGCATTACAATAAGCATTCTAAACTACTGCTTGCTTAAGTGCTCAACAAAGAGATGGTCTTCAGTCTGCGTTTGAAGACTGTGAGGGACTCTGCTGTTTGAACAGTCAGTGGGAGTTTGTTCCACCACCTGGGCGCCAGGACAGAGAAGAGTCTTGATGCTAGTCTTCCATGTGTAGCTACATATCTTTTCCCTTTTTGTGTAAGATTGATAATGGAAGTCTGCTTACCTCTGAATTATTTGTAGTTTCTCACTGAAGACTAGAATAAAGCTTTTTAAATACACCACAGCATCTGTCAACTTCTGAGTTAGCCAGCAAAGCTACCATGTGCAGATACAGTGACTTTTTTTTTTACAATTGTTATGAAAAAATGTGCGGCATGTTTTATTTATAAAATATATGATTTTATATATATTCTCTACCTTTTCCTTACTATTGTTACCCCTTCCATGAAGGGCCTGACTGCATGCCAATTCTGAATGTAAATACGTAGTGTGTGTGTGTGTGTGTGTGTGTGTTTGCTTAGTAAGTGTAATAGTCAGAAACATTAGCTCTGTTCTCAGACATTATTGATGTTTTTCCCTCTTTGTCAGGTGCATTCCCTGATGAAGGAGTGTTGGGCAGCAGATCCTATCCAGCGTCCGTCCTTCAGATCTCTCGGCCTCTCAGTTGACACAATCAGAGAGAGTAAAGAAGGTTAATGGATTCTCTTTTCTTGCCCACCAGGCGGTGCTACTGCTCCAGATTCTGCACCCACCGACTGAGAGCATTAACTAGCATTTCTTATTGAACCAGCTTTTTAAAGTAAAGGTAAATTGACCTTTATCCTCAGAAAGCCTGTATTACTTAAAAGCACATCTGAGCAACTTTATGGAGTAAATATGTTTTTGTGTGCTTTTTTAATCGATGTCAGCAAAGAGCACAAACTAAATATTTGCATCCAAATTAGCATCAATGAAAAAGGGCTTCATTGTTTTGCTGTCAGTGCTGAGTATGTTGTGTTGCCAGATTGGCAGTGTTAGTGTTTTTAATATAATGTTTCTTTTTTGTACTTGTTTGTGATATGGATGTAATTGCAATGCCGATGTGTAAGAATGATGAATCCTTGTGTGGATGTTTGTGTTTAGAAGGTGTGGAAACACATTAGATTGATGTTGAAATGTGTATCCTTTCATACTGAGATGATTTAAAGTGTGTTTGTGAATTCCTTTTGTATTATTTAATTTTTGTGCAAAGAGTATCAGCAGGTTTGTGTGTGCGTGTAATTAAAGGGAAATGTCCGAATTATCAACAGTTCAGGTCACTCATAATGTTTTTGTTCTGAAACTGTTGAGAAACGTCTTTCCAATGTTGAATCCAATGGTCACTATCTAAAATCACCAGTGACTACACTAGTTTTTGCAGTGTTAACAATGGTAAAATATAGTTAAATCTGAAACATTAATGTTCTTTCTGGAGACTATTTTGCCTTATAACATGCTGTATGTACCCCTCCACCAAAGATCGTCTATCAGTAAACAATGTCTCAGACATCAGGCAATGTTTTCATAACCATTTCATGTCAGAACTTTCTGTGAGGTTGTTTTAGTATAAAACTACACAAGTAGCTTCAATGTACCTCAGGGACAAAAATAAAATACAAGAACAATGTAGGATATGGGCCCTTTAATGTATGGTATTGCATGCCCAGTACATTTAATAAATAGTAAACCAAGCCTCTGTATAGACTAATCACTATTAAAACTACTGTTTAACACTTTTAACACTTAAAAGCTACTGTAATAGCTTTTATGATGAAACAATTGGACAAAACTGAAATTTTCCTTCATGGACTGTTTTGATAAAGAGTGTAGATGAATGTTTATATGGAAATAGATTTGATAGGTTGATGTATGTATATGTATATATATATATATGATGATCCAGTATGAACGGATTTCTGTTTTATATGAATTCCATACATTTGTGTCATACATTTTTGTCTTCTCATCTTTTTATGGGAAAAGTTATATAATGTGTTTTTCTGTTTGGTTTTATAAGACATAAAAAAATGAGTGATTGAAGAAGCAGAGAATAAAAGAATAGATTTGTATGACTGGATGGTGGCAGTTTGTTCTTGATGGTTCTCTCAGAGATCATATTTCACAGTTTTCCACTTATGTTTCTTTATTTTAAAACTGGGACTGTTTGACCTAAAAAACTAGAGTGCAGTAGTCACCTAAATAGCTCAGTTGTTTCTGTAGAAATGCATCACCAAAGCTTCTCTCAAACCACATCCAGATCTTAACGTGCCACAGACTAGTCTGTGGTTGCCAAAATGACTGGGCTATTTAGGTGCCTATTCAGTTCTAGTGTTTGTTAGCAGTTTTAGCCTTCAGCTTTAGTTGTAAAAAAGCAAAAAATTGACTCCAAATATCTGATTGACGACATCCGAGTTAAGTGAATAAACGTAAAACTTTGTGCTGGAGTTTGAAAGAGTTTAGTCAGTCTGTAAAATGTCACTTTTTGACAGTAATGTTTATTCTTTTACAATGTACAATATTTACATGTTGGACTGTTTGACAAACCAACATTCAGTCACATGCTCACAAAACACTTTGATTCACGTTAAATTAATTAACCCTTTAAAACAAAACGTAACTTAACCAGGGTCACCAAACATTTTCTGTTCTGGTTTCTTGGCCTCAGTCATCGTTTCTGACTGAGGAAGCATATTTTCTGTTGCCAAATTGAAATGTATGGAACCACATATGTGCCTTTAAAGAGTTAATTAAACAGCCCTGGAGCATGTCTTCCTTTCATTATCCTTCAAAGCTGTGTTTCTCAGCAGAGCCGGCCAATGTCGTTCTTGGTGCAGCCGTGGTTGCAGCACATTCCAGCCAGACCTAAAGAGAAGTTGCGTTTCTTTCTGTCGGCACTGGACCAGACATAGTCTGTTTTTCTGAAGCGTCCAGACGGAACAAGAGCCTCCAGCCAGGCCTTGACCCCTCCATCCCTCAGCACATCCTCAGACCTGTTCTGCTCAGTCTGCTCTCTCAGAGCTCCAAGCAGATCACTCAGAGACAGAGAGGACGAGGAGGAGGAGGAGGAGAAGAAGGATGGTTGATCAGTGTTTTGGGTCCAGGCAGACTCATCAATTCTGTCTGAAGAGCTCAACAGGAGAGGACCTGAAAGAGAACAGGGAGAGATGAGAAAAAGGCATAAAAAGGATGAATGGATAGATGGATGGATGTATCCATCAGTGTCCGCATCATTAGGATGAATTAGAGTCACACTGTTAATTACAGCTGAAGTTTACACATCCTGACAACACATTGTAGAGGCTACATTTGTAATATTCACATAATGCTAGTGTGTATTTGCACACACACTCATGCTCAAATGTTTGGGGTCACCCATTAAATGGGACATTTTCCAGAATAACACATTTAATCACAATAAATTACTTTTTTGATGGTTGATAAAATCCACAAATGCTGCAGATACTCAAATCTATAATAGAAGGCTCAGGTTGGATGTGTCACTGTTTATATCTGTTTTGGTGTCTCCCACAAGTTATTGACAGTGAGTTTATAGGCTTTAACACAGCTCTACTCCAGACTTGTAGCACATATTTTCTGCAAGACATCATCAGATGTAGGCATATGGATGTGTGCTTTGAGCAGCATTAGTAGATGTTGAACAATAGAACCTTTTTCAAAGACATATTCTAGTTTCAATGCTTGCACATGTCCCATACTGTCGTGTGGTTGTTTATGGACTAAAATATCCTATTTTATTGCATAGAGTTTATTGAAGTTGTTTATCATCACCATCATCATCATTATTATTATTATTATTATTATTATTAATAATCATGCCAACAATTAGTGAGCTACCAAACCTGAACTACAAAGTGGTGACACTGTCCTCTTAGAAGAGTATCTGGAGCAGCAGCATTTGTCTCATTAAACATAATGAAAATAATATATTTATCATTCATGGCTTACGTCTTATTTAACCCCCTGTATACAGCATCACCTCCAGGATAAATCTTCATTTCTCTAAGCTTGATTTGTTACAGGTTGTTTTCATTGAGCTGCTCTTGATGCAACTCCACTAAACCCACTTCCAGACATTTTATACTGGTTTAAAGACTGAACCTGAATCCCACATTTTGCATGTGTTAAGCGCTATTTGTAAAATAAATTATCCACCAGTGCAGGAAAACTGAACGAAATAGAATTCATTAAAATAAGTCTGAATATGACAAACTATGGACAGTGAAAAATATTTGAAAATTTGGGAAAAATAGGACCAGTTTGAAGTTTGTTGTTTTTTTTTTTGTTTTTTTTACACTGAATCAGAGAAATAATTACAGAATGAAAAAATCAATATGTCTAATATTTAGAATATATTATGTTTATTCAACCTATTTCTACATACACATCGTTTTTAATTAATTTCATTGGAAATAATCATTAAAGCATGGCAAGTCTGCTGATGCCATGAGATACAATCAGTGGTTAAACATATTTAAAATTAGTAAAACATCTAGAAATTCACTGAATAATAATTATATTCTGTATTTAATAAATACAAAGCATGAGACATTAATTAATTGCATTATAAGTAGAACTGAAATAAGACTTTGTAACATGTTTGGGAAATAATTAGCATTTTAAAATCATTTTTGTTTTCATTGTATTTATTATTTAGCAATAAGTTGCAAAAGTGAAACTAAGTCATTCCATCCTCTAGTTTAACACAGTGAGAAAAATAAATAATGAAATGAACGTGGCCTGTACAACAGTTATGACACATTATATATGTGCTTTACTTTTCTCTGCAGTGCCTGATCTGTTAAAATCAGTAAATAAACACAAACTGCAGTAAAATGTCCAGAAAAGCTGTTACTCACTGTTTGTATTGATCTGTTCTTGCTCTTGCTCCACACTTCTCCTCCACCTGGACCCTCCGCAGGTGAAAATAACGGCTCTGATGAACTCCCTGCCACAGAGTTTTACTCCGTAATCCCTCTGCAGAGTGGCCTCACTCACACACACACATACACACACTCCACACAGCAGCACCAGCAGTGCTGAGAAAAACCTGGAACTGGCCATGGATGTGGACCTCGCTGGACACTCACAGTTGCTGTGGGTTCACTGCTGGGGTTTATTGCCCTTCATAGCCAGATGGGGTATCTTTTATACCCTGCACACACTTATCCACGTCACCCCCCCACTCCTCCCTCCTCCCCCTACATCACCCCCACCAATAAATGATTACTCATATTCCCTGAAGCTGAATCCCAATACAACATTCAGAACTAACAATAACTCTGATTAGATAAATAGCCAAAAACTACAGCTGCGGGTACACTGGCAAGACACATTTATTGTATTTGTTGTACATATTCAGGACGTAAAATTATTATTCATTTAAACAATCAAAGCGTCGACCTGCTTGTTTTTATTAATATGAGCTTGTATTAGAAAATAAGTGCAATACATTTACAGTACAATCGCAAATCCATCGACATTTAAATATTTGAGCAGTCAGAAATCGGGCATTTTAGGCAATTTCCAATACAATTTAAACTGTTCATAATGCTGTTTTTTTACTATTAATACCATAAAATGCACCACATCTAATAAATGTAAAATCATATTTCAAGGGACTAGGAAGGCTTCACTGCAAAAAGGATTTCATCTTAAAATCTATGCAATATATCTAACACAGATTAAGAATATTAGAATAATATATATAAAATTAGAATACAATAATATATATAAAATTTTAAAATTATATATATATAGTTGATATATTGTTTAAAAAAAAAAAGCAAACTCATCCTCCAGTGCAATTAATCTGAAATTAAAACTGCTTTAAATGTCGAGAAATATGTTGAGTAACCTGTAATATTCTTACAGCAATATTATACTCCTTAAAGTAGATATATTGAGTAGATTTAAGATGATTTCACTTTTAAAGGTAGAATGTTATGCAGTGTTTCCAGTGGGGAAAAAAATAATCAGATGGAAATGCACAATTTTCATTTTTGCTGCTTGTTGTTATGTGTACATGGTTCTATGGTAGTAAAAATGATATCAAACCCTGACAGTAAGCAGACATTATTAACTTTGAAATGCTCTTCACACTCATTTCTCAATGTAAGCTTTTTTGGAGAATCAGTTAGTTGCACCTCTCCAAAGACCCCTTATCTGCATGTTTATTTCTGAGTGAAAAACAGTCAGGCAGACAGAAGGGCTGTATAATGCAGTACCTTCATACTGACACTCATAGGAAACAGGTTTCTTGGTTTGGACGTACAGTTTTAGGACTTAAGCCTTTAATTATTAGTGAACATTTAGCGAAGATTACAAAGGTTCTTCACTTTCATCTCATCTACAACAATGTTCTCTTTAAAGAACCATCCAGTGAAAGGTTCTTTAATATGTTGATTAATATACAGCCATTATATTAAATAGACGCAAACAGTTTACACTCACTGTCTATTTTATCAGCTCCACTGACCATATGGTGGTTTATGTAGTTCTGCATTACAGACTGTAGTTCATGTATACTTTGTTAACCTCCTTTCACCGTGTTTTTCAGTGATCAGGACCCCCACAGAGACCAGGTATTTGGGTGGTGGATCACTCTCAGCACTGATGTGGTGGTGGTGTGTTGGTATAAATGATCAGGTTCACCTCAGTGTCACTGCTGGACTGAGAATAGTCCACCAGCCTGAAACATCTAGCCAGCAGTGTCCTGTGAGCACCAATGAAGGACACAACACAAACTGCAGTAACAGATGAGCAGCTGTTTCTGACTTTACAGCTATGAGGTGGACCAACAAGGTAGGTGTGTTTAGTAGAGTGGGCAGTGAGTGGACTGAGAATGATCCACTTCCTGTGCTGCACTGTGGTGGGCCTGTGGGGGTTAACGAAGCATGTATATGAGGTTTTATGAGGCTTGCTGGCTGAGGCAGTGAATGGATGGATGCCAACAATGATCTGTATATATATATATAGTGCATAAAAGTTATAGTTGCATTAGAGATAAAAAAAGAATAACGGTGGGAAAGTTAAGAGTATTCCAGCATTTTTCAACAAACAGCCGCTATAGCAACTGCCCACTGGCTTCTATTATGAGTATGAGTAACTCACTGTCTACATACTTAATTATGAAGCCTGTTGAAATTGTTGTATGAGGTCATTCACTGTGTGTTACACATACAGCAAACAGAACAGAGTGAAAAACACCAGAGTATTCCTTTAAGTATGTAATTATGGGATAGCTTTGCCTGTAATTCTTTGATAGCCTTTGGTGGCTCTTCCAGTGACAGATTGGTTGATATTCAACCATCAGAGATGGGACTTGATGACAGCTGATTGAAGCTGACTGAGTACAGCTGTGAAAGGTGGTCCTCATTGCTCAGAGAGAGGGGGCAGATGAGATTTGGCTCTTCTTGCTTTCTCTATGCTCTCAAATGTTGGTGTCCCATGAGGCAAATTTAGACGATCTCCTTCAGACACCATGATGCTCTCTGCTTCATCTGTAATCACAGTAAACATGACACACATTCATATGAAGTATATGTTAATAATTAAAAGAGAATTAGGGAATAATAATCTAATTATATACCATCCAGACCTTTGTCTCAACAGTGAATAACATGAAAAATAAAAAATGCACTGTATGTACTGTATGATTGAGAAATATGTAAATACCTTCCGACCTGTCTTTGAGAAACATTGTTTTTATTTTTAATTTATTTATTTTTTTCATTTTTTTGTATTTGTATGGTCAATTTAGAATACCCAATCCACCTGACCTCCATGTTTTTGGACTGTGGGAGGAAACTGGAGATCCCGGAGGAGGTCTGAGAGGCGAACATGATAACCACTAAGCCTGCAAAACATTGTTTTTAAACTTAATTTTCTTGTGCATTGTTGACAAAAGGCCCATCTTTGCTCCTAAAAGACTCAGCCTTTA
>BRDA01002834.1:60284-84364 GCA_036984385.1 Crenuchus spilurus | reverse complement strand
CTCTGTTTTGTACGAATAAGGAGTTCGCCGGTTGTCTAGTGTTCTCAGGTCTGGAAAACTCCAGGACTATCTTTGACCACACAATATCCAGTTTATTGTCAGAAGTCTTCTGAACTTACGAAAAACCAAAATCAGTAAAGACTGCTTACGTCAGTTTACAGAGTACTCTTATAATTACCCCGAAAAGCATTCAAGTCTTCTGAAGACTGTTATTTGACCTATAACACACCAGTTTCTATCAGGACCTCAAAAGGTCTGGACTCTTGTGATCTGTTGGCCGCTTGAGGAATAAGCATGTTTTGTCTCAAGATTAGCATTTGGTCGATGGGTCAAATCTTTGTTCTAACCATTTCCTGTTTGCTAACGGATGTCTTTAGAATGTTCTAATCTCGACAAATGAAACCAAAGCTACTCAGAGACACATTTTCTCTGCTATAGCACGAGCTGAATAGCAACTGTATGACAGTAAAGAAAAGAAATCTGTCAGTGTGACACTGATGGAAATTAAATATTCACTTAAACATGCCAAGTGCTGCAAATTGCAGGGTGTGTTTCCCCCTAATTAAAATATTATGCTTTTACTGAATCTATTACATGATTCATTTTTCATATATACCTCATCTTTAAATGAGTCAACATCAAACTGATGTAAAACATGACAATTTGGTTTTTAAATACCCCCCCAAAAAAACAGAATATAAATAGGTTGATGCAGACTGAGCAAGCAGAATCACTTTTTTTCAAATTTCTGCATAATTTAATAATTAAGATATAAACATGTGCTTTTGTAATTTACTTTACAATGGTGGTGACAGGGACCAGGGTTCATGATGTTTACACTTATGACATAGCCATTTTATTTACTATCAAAAACCACCAGCAAACCTAATGTAATGTTGATAATGATAAAATATGCACTTTAAAAATATGCTTTAGTCAAAAATCTTCTCAAAACTATCCAAAACAATGTCTCAGACATCAGGCAGTGGATTCATAACCACTTCATTAATATAGTATGTTTCTGTGAGGTAGCATTTAGAGGCATTAAACACTTCAGATATCTGGTTCCTATCATCACCACTGTGTTTTTTACTTATTTAATGTTTATTTAATTATGCAGTACTTCTGTGTTCCACTTCAAGATCCATGGTAAAAGTGGTATAGAGTATGTTTATATTTCTGACAGTAACTTTGTGATCAATCTCTTCTAATTCATGTGTGAAACAAAAAATACAGTTATATTTTTTATTTAAAACAGAAGAGAAAAATAAATAATAAAAAACTCAAACGAAAAACAAACAAACATCTTTAGGTAAAGTTAAATTCAGAATTATGACACCTTGATTATCAGAAGCTTTTTTAAAGAATCCTGTTGTAAGGATTTTTTAAACTAAGATGTGTGTAAACTAAGAATATTTTTTCACAAAGTTTTTAAAGCCTCTACATTATATACATGTTCCATATCAGCTGATCTACATATATTAAAAGATGAAAGCTTTCCTGGAAACTTATCCAAGACAAGAAAAAATATTTAATTTTAAGAGTGTATTATAAAAAATCCAGCTGCTCTGGTTTAAACAAGTCATTGTAACTTTTTCTATTAAATAGCTGGAAAGTTATTAAAGTTTATAAAAAGAATGTGTCAAGCGTACGTCACGTTCTATGTTAAAGCATTAAAAGAGAAAAAGGTCAAAGAATAAACATCTCTGAGATTATGACTGATGGTGAAGTCATCAGCTCTCCTGTGGAGTTAATGTATCGCTCTGCTTCAAACACAGCTTCCACTTAACTCAAGCCAGTACGGTCTCTATATTACATTAATCTTTAAGTAGTAATCAGTTTAAGTGGTAATCAGCATTCATATTTCATATTACGGTATTATAACATAAGTATATAATATGGAGGACAAACTTTTCTGTTTGCTTAAACATTTTTCATATCACGATGAGTCAAAACATTATGTCCAATTGCAGACAAACTGAACACTGATTATATTGTAATAAAGTTTGATGTCAAGATTGGGGATCTAAAGATGGAGTTGCAGCCCAGTAAGTGAATGTTTTAAGACCAGGGGCTGATGAAAAAACAACCTATGAAATGTAATAATTTAATTATTGTAATAATAATAATAATAATAATGTAAATAATGTAATATGTAATAAAATGTTTTGGTGCCATCAGTGTAGATCTTATAGTGAATATATTACTTTTCTTCTATTCTGTCTGAAGAGATCTACTAATAAAATTTAAAAACTACTAACACTGAAAGCACTGAAAATCAAATATGATGAAGCCCTCTTCCAATCTGGCCAACCTCACTGACTTGACATGGAATTATGTGCTATCAATCATGCCAGAAATTATATTACACACTGATTATTTTATATATAATATATACATAATAAATATAATTTATACACAATAAATCTATAACCTTCCTGTAACTGCTTTTGTTTTAATTTTTACTTCAAGGATCTTCACTATATGTTTCAAATCTTGTTATACATCCTTTGCATTTTTGCATCCTATGCATCCTTTTGAGTTTTTTTTTGCTCTTGTTTGTACTTTGTGAGGAAAAAAAATACCTGAAATGTCACCATTATCAAATCCTCAATTAATTTTTTTTCACTTTTTACAGCAAATGGAAACACCAGCTGTTCTGTGCATTGAGTGATAAAGCAAATATTAATCATAACATTAAAGATTAATATTAAACATAATGTCATAATATTATTGGTTAATAAATTTAAGAACATATTATTGATTAATTTTATACATTATATTAGAAAGGCAGATAGATAGGAGGAAAGATATATAATACAATAAACTAAAACAAAAGGTATAACGTGCAGTAATAAGTTGCATAAACATGCAGGTAATAATTATGCAGTGATGTATTATCACATCCAGTGCACTACTGATGAATTACTGGTCAATATTAAAGGGACATACTAGGAAAAACTTTAAATTTATTTATTTATTTGGATTGCCTACAAACTCAAACTGTAAAATAAGACAACCAAGCCAGTTTTTTGTTGGCAGTGAAATTCAGTGAGTTCATAATTGGGCTCCACGTATCGTACAATACAATAAACTCCACCACCATCTATGTAGCCCCACCTGTGAAATAAGTGATATAGTTTGGTTCTAAACATTTGTACAATTCTCTGAAAATCAAGCCAATGTGACCTGTGACCTCTGTGGTCACTTATGTGGTTTGCAGTAACATGTATTAAGTGCAAATTAAAGCTTAATGGCTGCTGGTACACTGATAACCTTCTGACCAGTGTGAATTCTCATCTGCAGTAAATCAGCCTCACATTAGTAAGTTTCTACAGCTCACAGTACAGCTGCTCAGAAAGAGAAGGTGAAAGAAAAGAGAGTACTGAGGTGAGATCTGCAGTTAAGATATGCTGTAGAAAAGGGTGCTGATGAAGTCCTTGTCCACAGAGCTGCTGTGATGGCAAATTTTCAACATCATGATATAGAGAACTGCATAAAAGGCTTAAAAAGTTTTCATGGCTGTCTATCAGAATTGTTTCTGTTATAATACTATTAGATATAGGCAATATCTAAAATTAATTAACATGATATTTACTTATTACTGTTAAAACATAAGCACTTTCTTAGTATAAAGGGGGATGGAGAATCACCACAAAAGGAGAGATGTTAAAGCTCCTTCCGCTTCAACACCTGACCAGACCAACCTGGCACACTTTGTTTGTGAAAGACGTGTTTTCTCTGGAGTTGTGAAACTAATGAAAGCTTTGATCCTGTTACTTTTGTGAGTATTAGGAAAGGTAAGGTGTGAGAGTGCCACTTTTATCTTCTCCTTTTGAACATATTTCCAAAATTTTCTTTTACCTGCTATAAAATTAACCTTAGAAATAAGCCAAATGTTATTTTTATCCTGTGTGACCTGCAATATCAGTAATTATTCTGTTAATATTCTGTAAATATTGTCCTCATCAGATCATACCATGTCAGTACTGTCCTCAACATAAAAAATATGAATTTTTGAGCCACTGTCTGACCTTCAACTAAAGAAAATAAACAGAAAGTGAAAGAGAGAGAGTAAGTGTAGTGTGCAGTGTGAGAGTGTAGTGTGTAGTGAGAAAGAGTGCAGAGGTGATGATGTGGAAGTGGAGCTGGTCAATGGAAAGTTCAGTGACATTTCTCCTGAAAGGACACAAGTAAAGGTTTTCTGACTGATTTCATAAAAAGAAAACTGATGAAACAATGACACAGCTGCCCAGTACCAGAGCCATCGGACCACCATCCAGCACACACATGCACAGAGAAACGGAAAAGACAGAGAACATTAGGCTACTTCTCTTTATTGCGAAGTAGAGTAACTGATGTTAGCTATGTCCACAAACACTGAAAATATTAATATATTAAATAATAATATTTCTTCTTAAAAGAAGTTTAAATTTTGTCAGTTCAAAGTACCAAGAATCTGTTGATTACCTCCTGCAGATACTTGAACATTCAAATGCATTTCCTTTGCTCGTAATGTTCAACATGGCATCTGCCCTCTGGAAAGACACGCCCTTTTTTAAATAAAGTGAATCGTTTTCCTGCAAAGGTGTAAGCAGGAAAAGACAATATTTTCTTTTTTCATCTTTATGTGTGCCAATCCCTGAGGCAGTGATGTCAAACACTGTTCTTGAAATGGTAAAATAATTCAATATATTCTTGATATATTCTAATATATTCTTAATTCTAATCTTGAATTTCCCCTCGGGGATCAATAAAGTATCTATCTATCTATCTATCTATCTATCTATGTATCTAGTTATCTAATATAAATAAAATTAAAAAATTAAAAAAATTAAAATTATTTTTACATTTTTCCCCCAGATACAGCTGATCAACCAAGCCAGATTTGACAGATCAAATAAAACTTTTTTTTTTCTTTTCTTTTTGGAAACAACTATACAATTTAGGTGGCTATTGAGTTCTAGTGTTTGTTGGCGATGTTAAACTTGCAGTTCTAAAAAATATAGACTGCAGTTTGTATTTATACACTTTATTAGCCCCATTTAACTCTGTTTGATGACCAGGGCCATTACAGGCCACTACAGAGCAGGTATTATTTCAAGATTCAAGAGTTTAGTGTCATATGGACAGGAAAACTGACAGTTGCACTGTACAATTAAATTCTTACTCTGCAAAAACCTCCCTGACTACAAGTTAAACACACCTGCTCTTTGGTGGTTCTGATCAGTGAGAACAGAATGAAAGGAGGATAATAATGTTTACAGAGAAACAGATGGACTACAATCTGTAATTACAGAACTACAAAGTGCACCTGAATGCTCAGTAGAGCTGATAAAATGAACAGTGAGTGTAGATACAATGCGGTTTTCATAAACTGGCAGATTTGTGTATATGAACATATTTGTATTTTATTCTATACTGTTTATGTATATAATGGAGACAACTTGTACAACAATTCCCACTAAAACAAATACTCCAGTAACTTTTTCTGATGTACAGAAACATAATAAAAACTATTCAACCCATGCCAGCCTACGCTCTGCTAACAACTGGTGATGTGATGTTGTTACTGGAATAAATTCAGAAAATCAATTAGAGGATGCCAAGTTTTTAAGGTGAATCTATTTTTTAGTGAAAAAACTGCACAAGCTCACCATGCTAGAGATTAACTGTAGCAACTTTTTTTTCCAAGTATGTGATGTCTCCTCCCAATATGTGATGCCTATATCACACATCTGATATGTCATAATTTTCCAAGATATCCTTTTTTTGCAGTTAGAACAGACCTTAGTGACACTGTCTCATTTGGCAGGATGGAGAATATATATGTTATGTCAACCTGTCAGTGAACATTCACACACTGGACCATAAACACAGCATTACATCACAACATTCACATACCCTACAATTTACACATTCACCATCATGTCAAATAAGTACAATAACGGTTCATAGCTGTCAATTAGAGACAGTAAAAGTACACTTAGCATAGAATTCCTGAAAAAGAGGTAAGTGAATGAAAGGAAAGACTGAAAAGGCTCTGATGTCTCAGTACTGAAGAAAAAGTCATGACGTAAGCTGATCCATCAGAAGAACATAATGGAGTGCCATTATACACTGACTGAACAGATGTACATCCTGACTAAACTATTTGACATCCTAATGAAAAAGAAAAGAGCACTGCAGTGAAAAAATGTCATTGGCTTGTCTATTCACTGGATAAATGCAGTGGCAGATAGCAATTTACATTTCGAGGTTAATGGTCAAGACAAGTTCCACTTTGACAATTGTCATTGCTATTTCGACGGAGATGATTAAAGGCCAAAAATAGCACTATATTCAGAGAAATACTTCAGAATTACCAAAAGGTGTTATGGGGGCTCTTCAATAAAATACTGCAACATGCTAATATCTCAAGTTCTGCCCAAAAATTAGGCCCAAACTCAACAAAAGCTCAAAAATTTTAGCCCAAACCAGATTTTTAGCCCAAATTTCTTTCTGAACTGGATTGTATCCAAACACAATTCTGACTAAACTCCAACCAATTTTGAGAAACATTCCAGAATTACCACACAGTGTTTTATGAACTCTCCAAGAAAACATTACAACACACTGATGCCTAAAGATCAGGCAAGGCCCAATTAGCCAAGTTCTCTCTGGATGGGTAGATGATGCTCTCTCCCCCATCACTTTCACATTGCTCAGGCGTCTACTGATTGGTCCTTTTGGTGCTGGGGATCCTGTGCTTTCCTCTGAGCATGTTGGTTCCCCAGTGATATCTGCATCACTGGGGTAGTTCGAAAAGATCAGCAGTAGTTCGAAAAGAGGCAGTGGCCGCATCACATGCAATGGAGGAGGTTTTTGATTGTCTTCACCCTCCTAGAGTCAGGGACATTGCAAAATCATGGGGAGAGCCACTAGCAGAAGATCAGGCAAGGCAAAGAGCTATAATCCAGTATGACATTTTGAGTCAAAGCCAAACACAGAACTCTCTCCATCTGAGTACAGCATGATCCAACTCTTAGAACCCTTAGTTATAAATCGAAACCCAAGTACAACCTGACAAAACCAAATGTGTCCAAATGTCAACAAAATTCTGTCAGAACTCAACTGTAACCACACAAAATTGCAATCCCATCTGAAACCCAATACATTTGTCTAAGCTTGATGGTAGCTGGACACAATTCTGTCTGAACCTGACTGCTGCCACACAGAATTGTAAGCAAACCTAACAAAATTTTGTCAAAACCTAACTTTGGTCCATTGTAAATATGTTTAAAATTGAAATGTATATATGACAACAAATTTCATGTAGTTTTCCTCTATAAACTCTGGTCAAAATAGTGATTTTAACAATATTATTTATATCTCAGATATACTAACATCTATGAAAACTGATATATGAAAATAAGCCCCTAACCAATCACTGTGAACATTCTTACTAATCTCAGACCTCCCAGACTGGATTTCTTTGTGCCCATATTGTAAAGCCCCTGTCTTGATGACTAACCAAAATTATGATTAAAACTAACTACAGCAAAGACGGGTGTACAATAGATTCAAAACAGGTCTAAGATGTGACTCATACTCAAGCAAAAGAAAAAAAAACACTAATCATAACCCAGAAGTTGCACTGAGAGGCTGAATCACTGAGGCTGACCTTAAACAAGAGCAAGACCAAAATCAATCTGGACAACCTCATCCATCTATCAAGCCATTACTACTGTTCATGTATTGCATTTAAAGTGGAAACAGGTGCTTTGTTTACAGAAAGCTTAATAAGCTTGTAATGTAATGCACAGTTGTGGTTAATGCCAAGAAAAGCAGCAAACCTACACTGCCTCAAAGGCAACGATAAATCAAAGAGAGATCCAAGCATAAAATCAGGCTGAAAAACAACCGTTTTTCTGTAGAGGGGGAAAACAGCCGTCCATAACGATTGCAATAAAGCAAGCAGTTTGCACCTCTGCCTGGTAGCTGGAGGGGAGAGGAAATGCAGAGACTGTTGGACTGATGATGATCTGTGCAAGTGAAAAGCAGAACACTGGTGTATTCAAACAGATTGGTGCATGGAAGTATACAGCAGGCCCTTCAGCCTGAAAAGTGTATGGATTATCACAGTTATTTTGGAAGCACGGAAGTGTGGTATATGTACACGTGTGCTTTGAATTTTGTTTCTAGATGGCCTCTGGGTAACAATAAGCTGAACCTGGGTGTGTATGCATTAATGACCAGCTTCAATCTCAGCAGCATGATTTAACCCCCTGGTGTCTGAGGGGTTTTCAGACACTCTGATATAGTCTGACATGCCTTGACTTTTTTACAAATTACACCCATCTAAAATGTGTTTTTTTCCCGAAGTGTTACACAGGCTTTTATTCAGCACAAACTCAGCAACAACAGAGTCAAAACAGTAAGTGTCATAAATCTATATTTTGATTAAATCTGCTCTAAACTTAGACTTTCCAAAAACCTCTTTTCAGATCTGCTGATATATTGTGAAAAAAACATACTCTAAATAGTTCTAGCCAAGACTTTTGAGCTCTGAACTGAATAAATAGAGGTGTTGGCTACAAACTGCTCATTATGGTTTTCAGAAATTGTATGTGGTTTAATTTGTAAAGCTTAACAAATGTGACTTCACGTGTTTCACTCATTCAGTGGTTCCTAGATTGAATATTTATGAGATATGTGTGAACACTCAAGGTGTGAGCTCTTTTGTTTGATGGGGGGTCGTTGTACATTCCACACATTCCATGGCCACTAATCCACCAATGGAATGTCCTGAATTACCATGTCATTATCAGATGAATGACAGATTGCATCATTTGGCGGGAAAAAATGTGCAGCTGTCTGACTCACTCTGAAACACATGTCTCTGCTTATTTAAGCTCCTCTCAGAAATGTCTAAAAATATATTTCAATTAAAGCTGTTTCATTTTGTTTCTAGGATAAAATCTTGCAGTTATATAAGGGAGCCCCAACTCCAGAGAGTTATGGCTGGTAGACAAGAAAAGGACATGAATTTTAAGCAAACACAGTCATACACTATACATATATTAGGGATGCACTGAATGTTTGGCAACCAAAATTATTTGGTTGAAAATGGCAAAAAACACAGTGAAAAGTGAAAAGACTGATTAATTTATTCTGAACAATGACATTTTTAAGGACATTGTTTCTTTTTGAACATTAATTAAACTCTTCTACTTATCTAAAATAAGGTTTTGAAAATCACAATATATCACCTTGCTTACAGTATGCAATACACTGAATAGTAATCAACAATGTGTATCATGATACATATCAAAGCACATGTAACTAAAGTCTTAGTGGACTGGAATCAACATATATAAAAAGTTCAAACCCACCTGTTAAAATTTCAGGTTTTGTCATGTAAATAATGAGACTGAGATTTCAGAACTTTTTCCACCTTTAATGTGACCCATAGTCCACTATTCACAATACATAATAACAACAAACTAATCTTTCAACAGAATTTAGCTGAAATTTTAAATTTAAAAAACAAAGCAATTACAATAATGTGGTTGCATAAACACGCACACCCTTAAACTAATACACACCTTTGGTTTTATGGCAGTATTCAGCCATTGTGGGTAGAAGTTTATCAGCATAGAACATCTTGACTTGGCAGTCTTTGCACACTCCTTCTTGCCAAAGCACAGGCATCGCCTGTGGATAGCCCACAGATTTTCAACTCGACTCAGCTCTGGGCTCTGGTTTGGCCCATGGGCCCAAAATTTAGATCTTCTTGTTAATGTAGAGGTAGGCATTACTTTTATGTCTCCTCTCAATTATTTCAGTTTGTTTTTCGATTGAATTTCTCAGACATTCTCTCACATTAAAGGTGGAAATAAATCTGAAAATGATTTATGTTGGTCTGATTTTTCACATCACACAAATCTGACATTTTAACTGAAGTGTGAAGACTTTTTAAATGCGCTGAATCAAAAGTTTAGAACTGTAGTTATCTATAGTTTATAGATGCTTATTTAATTCCCAAGATTTTTAAGGTTTTTTTTATAGAAAGCAAAAGCAGAGGAATCCATTTGAAATTTTCATTTTTTACTCTGCCTGCAGAGATAATTCAAGTAAAGATTCCAGCAAAGCAGATTCCAAAAATTATTTTTATTAATGGCTCAAAAACTACACTTCACTAAATCTAATGAAAAACTTATTATACTGTATTTGTAAAAAATCATGAATCTAGTCAGTGTTATGAGAGGTATTAATGATAACTACAATATGCTCAGAAAAGCATAACTTATGACAATATTAACAGAAAATCTATAAAATATAATCTTGCTGTCACCCCACATAAATATGCTTCAAGAGCTAGTTCCTCAAAGCAATAAAAGTTAAAAAAGATGTTATTGTATTATTACTGCTAATATTGTAATGTTTTCACCAGAGATCACAGGCTGTCTGAGCATGTCAGTACAGCTTGAACAAAATCAAACTACAGAGTATAATATCATATAAGCAGCAGTTATCAATGTGTTGCATTTGTATGACTAGATCCCATAAGTTTCTTCAAAAAACTAAAAACATCAGCAGAAATGGTACAACCACTGCAGATAAAAATACTTAGCAAATTCTAAGAAAAATCATCACTACAGTAGACAGTAAACTTGAACTGCATATTTTAAGGATAAACAGATTAAACTAACTATCACATAAAACATCAAAGGAACTAGACATCTGAAGAGATGAATGCCACTATAAACTACCATTAAATGGTTATGAATACACTGCTGGATGTCTGAGACATGGTTTGAGAGTTTTGAGAAGATTTTGGACTAAAACTTATTTTAAAGCATCTAGATCATGAATAACTAATTTGTCATTGCTTATTTAAAAATAAAACTGTTTGTTGTCATATGTAAACATTGTAAAAGTTTCAAAGTGTATAATTCACTTCCCAGTCTACATATTGAAACGTAACTGTAAAAACAGCTTGATCTCCATAATGTTATGGAAATCAGTACATTTACATATTTCCACCCATTGAGGCTACAGCAGTTTAGCTCCACCCATTTACAATGACGTTTTCAGTCTATAATGCTTTTTCATTTAGACACAATACTAAGGTAGACATGGGTCAACTCAACAGGCATATGACAATGTCAAAAGTCAAACATTGCATAGGACATTAAAAATGGCAGAGGGATGCTATGAGAGTCTTAAAAAAATGTACTATACAATTTTATACTTTCTTTTACCCTTTTTCCAAAGACTAATTTCAGCATCAACCAGTGACGTGCGGTGAGGTTCATGGTTGGTGAAGCGCTGACTCCTTTAGAGTCGGATTTACAAATATATAAACCCAAAAGGGAAGCTTATTCAATTGGCTACTGGTTATTTCATATCTCATCAGCGTTCTTCACACACACACACACACACACACTCTCTCTCTCACACACGTAAGGTATGTATTAAAGGTACGTAAAGATAAGAAAAAAACGTTACAATTACAGCAGCGAGAGAAAGCGGCATTTGCTCTGCACCCCCCGTGCATTTGACTCTCACTCGCCTCTGCGTAAAAGGACAGCAGCAACAAGCACCCGTTAGCTCACGTAGGGCCCCCTTCAGTGCGGCGGAGTACTGCCCTGCCTCACGCTGTGCCTTTTCACTGCGGTTTTATGTCCCATCAGCAAAACAAAATGTCACTAACAAACATTAAACGTAAATGGTTAAAGACGTTAGCCAGACTGTGGAAAATCAGGGTATATAAACGTATATGCCAACATTATATTGGCGACATACAGCGATACGGCAACAGGCACGCGCCAATTGCATGTATCAACCCAGTTTGTGATGGATTGCGCATTCAGAGGTGAGGCTCGGCTTGTTGCTGCCGCACCTCGCGTTTCATCCTTGTATTTGAACAGGAAATATGCAATTTCAGCGATTTTGACTATAAAATTTTTCGAAATTACTCATACAAAAAGATCAGTGGACAAATAATATTCATTTTATGTTATCATTTTTATTCTTGTCATGATGACCGCACGTCCCTGGTATCAACAACATATTGTTTTCATTTGCAGTTCTTCTTCAATTCTGTGTAGCTTAATTCATAAACTTTTGTACCTGAATTCGTGAGTTGTGGAGCATGAACTCCTGCTGCTTCTTCAGATTCTGGTCCATGGATTTGGACATTAAAGCCCCCATTGTTCTGAAAAAAAACATTCAAATTAATTAAATACTTGTAACATTACTTATGTTTCAATACTACATTATGAGTATTGACTCTGACTGCCAACTTTGATCAATCAGTCAGTCAGGGAGCTTCAATGAACAGAAAACATGAGTAAAACAATAAAGGAGACAAAGGCTAAAGGCTTGTGTGATGATTAAAACGTTTATACATTTATAATCAGTGACTACAGAATGTATTACAAATCCAGGTTCTATGAAACTTTCTACAGGTACTCACTCCAGTTCAGTTACAGTTCCAAGAACACATGAACCATACAACCAATAGCACCTGGCCCAGGTGTTCTGGAAGCAAAAATGAGTTTGACCTAGACAACTGAACTTGAAAATGGAAAAATAGAAAATGATAGCTGGACATCAGCTCAGAAATATGGAACACGTGACATTGTTTTAAGTTTGGAGTAAACTGAGGATGTGTAATTTCAGTTTCAATGTTAATCCCTCTGGACGTTTAATACATTTTAAAAGTAACATTTTAGTGGCACCACAGCACAGAGAATAAAAAACTACACAGTACATTCAACAATAAAACAACAATATTCAACCTGAACTTTTATTTAACTCGACATTTTTAGAATTTAGAACAACGCTGTCTTATTCTGGTCTGTTACATTCAGTAGCCAAATGTAAACAAAGTGTCTGTCATTTTTAACCTTTAAAAGCCTCACTTAGAAATGACCAGTCGAGTGTTAAGTTTGGCTAAAGAGCGAGCAGTACCAACATGACTTACCTTCAAACACACTGTCAGACAAAGACAATAATCTAGAGCTGTATTAGTCTGTGTACTGTAACTCTGACACATGTACATACAGTCCCACCACACATCCGCTTCAGAACGGATGTGTCACTCTTTGCATTGTGGGTAATGTAGTTCTCACGAACAGACTGGCATAAACCCTTTATAACAATTTAATATAAAACAAACTCATACATTTTTGTTTAACTTGCATTGTAGTGTAAACACAGGAAGACATATCAATGGTTCTGCTAAATGTGGCAGTTATGCGAAAGAAAGAAAGAAAGAAAGAAAGAAAGAAAGAAAGAAAGAAAGAAAGAAAGAAAGAAACATGACTACATAAATATATAAATTTTCTTCTTTTTATTGTTGTTGTTGTTGTTGTTGTTGTTGTTGTTGTTGTTGTTCATTATAAAGTGGACTGCTATATCAATATTTTCATATATTACTGTCAAAATAATTATAGCTAACATAATAATAATAATAATAATAATAATAATAATAATAATAATAATAATAATAATATGTGCTGAGTAGATTAAATTGTCCATATTTCGACACTATTGTACCTTTGTTTAAAACCGATGTATTGTTTATTATTTTAAGTTTATTGTTTAATTTGTATTCTAAATTATTTCTGTGGTTTTCCTTTCTTGTCACGGGTCTGATATTGTATCATGAAACAGTTCATCATTGTATATTGGTGGAAATCCTAATATCTTCAACATCAAAAAGTTCAAAGTTTAAAGGCAGTAGCAGTAGTCGAAGGTAACTAGCTAGAAGATAAACAATTTAACTCGAGTTACTTTCTTTAAACAAAAGCAGCCTGAAGTGTGCTGAGAGCGGTACATACCTGAATTGAAGTTATTTAATAGATTAAACAGCCAAAGTGAGATTTTATGTCGCTACGAACTGCTGGTGATCCAAGGACATACACCACTGACAGCGTTGACAGAGTGGGTGCGTCCCATCGGCTTACTAGGAGACTACGAAGGGAACGTAAAAAAAACGAAAGTTATACTAGTGATTGTTTCATGTTTTTACAAATCTATGTGTTTAATAACTCATTTTAAATTACCTTTAGCGAATTATTAAAGACATTACTCTCCTGGAATTGCTGTTTTAATGCAAATGTGAGATAGTAGTGACCATGGGCTATGTAATAGGGAGTATGGGAATGGGGAGTAGTGAGTGTGGAATATTGAGCAGATACAAGTGAATGAAGAAGAGTGGGAATTGAGTAAAGTACACAGTAGGGAAGCAAAATAAAAATAACTGAAGAAGCGAATGTTTTGGTATTGTGTTGTTCCTGGTTCCTGGTTGGTCCTGTAAGTAATTTTAGATTATGGCGTCCTGTGCGGAAACCACTGATTTGGATGTTGAGAATCAGGTGTTGTGACCAAAACCGGTTTAAGGACGCCTGTCCACTGATTGTGGAATCCAGAGATTGTATATAAAACTTATAGTTAAGAGTATTATATATATATTGATTAGGGAGCGGCTACAGAGTGCTGATTGGTTAGGGAGAGGCTACTGAGTGCTGATTGGTTATGGAGCATTAACTGAGTGCTAATTTGTGATCAAGCTACTGAAGGCTGATTGATTAGTGAGTGGCTTTCTGAGTGCTGATTGGTTAGTGAGCGGCTACTGAGTAATGATTGGTTAACAAGTGGCTGCTGAGTGCTGATTGGTTAGGGAGCGGCTACTGAGAGCTAATTGGTTAACAAGCACCTGCTGAGTTCTGATTGGTTAGTGAGTGGCTATTGAGTGCTAATTGGTTAAGGATCGACTACTGAGAGCTGATTGGTTAATGAGCACCTGCTGAGTGCTGATTGGTTAGTGAGTGGCTATTGAGTGCTGATTGGTTAAGGAGCGAGTATTGGGAGCTGATTGGTTAATGAGCACCTGCTGAGTGCTGATTGGTTAGTGATCGGCTGTGGTACAGTGTCTGGTCCGACACGTGTCTTCTCGACGACGTTTTCTGTGTCCTGTTTGTGTAGCAGTTCTTTATCCACCTACAGATGAAATCTGGCACTGACTGCAGAATTTGACCTGCAGATGCTCTGGTACTGTGGTGTTAAATGCTAAGATTAAGTCTGAGGCCCTGGACTATCAGTGTGTTGCAGCATTAATTGCAGGGCACTGTTGAGAGCATCATCAACAGATCCAGCAAAGGATCAGTAAAACTTTTCAAATGGGCTAAGACCAGGCTTTCAGATACTTGTATAACTACAGAGGTCAATGCGACTAATCTGTGGACATTTAGTACTGTCATTATTGTGGACTGGGATGATGGTATAAGGCCTGAACCACTTGAGAACAATAATAATAATAATAAGAAGAAGAAGAATACCAATAACAGTAAATTGGCTTTTTCAAGCCAATTTAATAAGTTCAACATATATAGCACCTTTCTCAAACCCAAGGACGTTTAATTATGGAAGATGTCACAGCAATGTTTTAGAGTGGATGTTGACACTGATTTTGGAGCTTTATTCACTTTTTTTAAAATATAATTTATTTCTAGGTTTTTGCCAATATTATCCCCTTTCCCCTTTCCAAAGTAGTGGTAGGCAATTAACCCATCTCCTCTGTTAGGCCTCTCCCCCATCACGTTGCAATGTCCCTGACTCTAGGAGGGTGCAAGCAAGCACAAGCCTCCTCCGTTGCGTGTGATGCAGCCACCGCTTCTTTTTCGAACCACCGCTGATACACCGTCACTGGAGAGCCTAACGGGCTCGTAGAAAGGCACACAGGATCCCCAGCTCCGATTGCAGCAATCAGTAGACGCCTGAGCCAGCGGACATTGCAATGTGAAAATGATAGGGAGAGTGAGAGCGCCATCTACCCGCCCAGAGAGAGCACTGCCAATTTTTTTTGCTTTCTTGTTGATGACAAACAGCATGACCAGGATTCGAACTTTTAATTAAAAACCTATTTGATGTTGTCATGGGATTGACCATATTGGGCAGTAAAATGTCCTTGGCACTGTCAAAAGAAACAGGAGTGAAGAGTAGTGAACAGGATGTATCACTGAAAGTCGTGGAGAACAGTAAACAGCAATCATGGAATGGTTTACAGGGATACAATATAGTGAATAGGGAGTCAATCATTGTTGAATGGAACGCCCCAACTCGTGTTTGAACTGACTGTATTTCCCGCCCATATTTAGCAGCTTTGGATCTCATTGGTTCATTTGGCAGTAACGTCGTGTTGTATGCAAATATTTGTATATTGCTATCACTGTTGATGCGGTTCTGTTTGATTAAAAAGCCTTAAGCCACGCTTATGTGTCTTTTAATTATTTCATATGTTTAAATGTTATTGTATTGATGTATAATACATTTTACAACTCAGGCTCGAGGCTTGAGTAATAGTGGCTATCTGGCGCCACTTTATGGCCATTTATCATATATCACATTAGTGTCCGACTTAGATGTAACTGATTATATTTTGAACCAAAGCTTTTTAGACTCTAAAAACAGGGACTCTCTAGACTACGAATTCTGCATTACTACTTTACAGCTTTTAGCTGTAGGGTAACTATTTTTTTATATGAAACAGAACAGAGCCTAACCAACTTTAGCTGGGAGATACCTTTATTTGTAGACATTTCTTTGGAAGATAGGAGCAGCTGCCATCTCGTGGTCACAGACCTGAACTGCAGCCACGCCACATTAAAAGTACACTGACCTCAGTTTCTCTAATATGGATCAAGAATGCTGTTTTGTTTGTATAGGCACGTATGTATTATTTGTGTCTGTCTGTGTTTTTATATCAATATTTATCATCTGTTTAATACAGAGTAGATAAGCACAAAAGAGAGCTGTTTTTATTCTGTTTACACACTCTATGTTTGTTTATTAGGTGGGTTTTTTCTCCAACACCAGAAACAGCGTTTAGGGGAGAGAAAGCAATATCAAAATTGACCCATTGTACAAAAAAACAAACAAACAAACAAAAAAACCACGAGAATGAATGTAAAATTAAATGTCAATGAAGAGCCTGGAGCCAATCAAACCCACAATTACAGCCGTATAAACTTCGCATAGATATATTCATATTTACATATATATTAATTTGTAATTACAAGGGAGAGAAAACAAAATGTACAATGCTACAAAAAGTATTTACAAATTAATAAATAGTGAGCACACACGCGCGCACACACACACGCACGCACACACACACACACAAAGAAAATGAAACAAAAGGTACAATGGACATTTCATATCATACAAAACTTACAAAAAGAACATAGAAAAAAACATGTGACAATTGTTAGAAAGTTTTTTTTTTCCTTTTACATTAAAAGAAAGCGAATGGCACCAGCTTGCTGAACAATATTTAGTAAGAGTGAGAGAGAAAGTGTCTTGTTATTGAAACAGGCAGTGTTTATGAGTGTGAAATGTGTTTTTTAGTATGATCGGTTAGATCTTTGGCCCTTTTTGTTTTTTTGTATTGATAGAAGAGGTAAACAAAACCAAATCTAACCCCGCCTCCATCACACACACTCACACACACACAGTAGTGGACACAGCACACAAATCCTGTACAGAATGAAAACAGATTAAAATATGAAAAATAAGATTAGTAATGTTAAAAATATTTTAAAATAATGCTAAATTAAAATATATTGGAGTAGTGCACTAGTAGTTGCTTTCAAATGTACTTAACTGAGAAGTCAACTAAAATGTTTCCCTCATTAAGATTTAAGATTAAAAGTGGTTTGGTGTAAAATGATCTATTCTATAGAAGCATAAAGAGTCAGAATCATTTCACATCAAACCAAATGTGTACATTTTAATGAAATTATGTATACATTATTAATTGGTGGAATTCCCATTTTATTTTCAAAAGAAGCAGTACTGCAGTATAGTTACTATTATTACTAATTTATTGTTGTATTGTTGTATTATTTTATGCTATATTTTTAAAGTTAAGCTGTGTTTTTGGCTTTCTAGCTTTTGTGTAGGTGAAAAGTGTTATTAATTATTATTATTACTAAATAATAATAATAATAATAATAATAATAATAATAATAATAATAATAATAATAATAATAATTATTATTATTATTATTATTAAATAATAATAATAATAATAATAATAATAATAATAATAATAATAATAATAATTATTATTATTATTATTATTAAATCATAACAACAACAATAATAATAATAGTAATAGTAATAATAATAATAATAAACATGGAATGTATTACATTTTTTGTTCCAATATGTTAACTTATTAACATGTAATTTAACCAGGGGTGCCGAAACCTTCTATTTTTAAATGTAGCCTCTTCTGTTCTTCAAATTTCAGTGGACTTTTACTCTGATGAAACAAATCAATAATAGCATTTCTAGAGATATGAATGTACTGTAAGGGTATATTTGGTGTTACAGTCCACCACTCTACACACATAGACACACACTCACTCACTCACTCACAGTCACACATAGAAGGGCACACTGTTTTTATGTGACTGAAAGGTCAATACTTGGGTGTAATCCAAATTCAATCATTTGTCTTTAGTAAGAAAAACAGACCCACATACACAGTTTAAAGTATTAACTCCACACTCTGGCTATTTGTCTCCTCACACAATGACTTTAAATCTCAACCAGCTCTGCTTTCATAAAACAGACCACTGAAGTCATTCTTTTGTCAATGCCATGTGATTGTGCCCATATTAAGACGCTGAAGGCTAAAAGGGTACACTTTTACATCTCTCAAGTTCTGTGGTGAACAAAAAAGTGTTTGTGATACACTTCTCTCCCAAATACCACTGGATCCTTTGCAGCATGTAGGCTACTAAACTCAAAACAAATTAGCTAGAAGCTAAAGCTAATGCACATAAAATTGACTTAAGACAAAAAAGGTGCTGTGATATTTTAAACAACTTTCAGTGTTCAATAGCATTAGCTACAATGTAGCATTGTGCTTATTTGAACTGCTTAACAATCTCATAACTCAGAGGATCCAATGACATTCTGAAGCAAAAAGTGTACAGTATACATCCATATCAGGTTTAACGGTGTCAAAGCATGCAACAGATCAAATTTTCAAAAAGTTCAGTGGTCTATATACTCCAAAACTTTCTCTCTTCCTCTTTCAGTAAGGAAATTTATACATCTGCAGCCCCACAGATCCAGCCTGGGAAGTTAGCTTGCTAACAAGCAAGCTACTTAAGTTAGCTAGCTTAAGTACGGGTGAGCTAACT
Source organism: Crenuchus spilurus (assembly GCA_036984385.1). Taxonomy (NCBI): domain Eukaryota; kingdom Metazoa; phylum Chordata; class Actinopteri; order Characiformes; family Crenuchidae; genus Crenuchus; species Crenuchus spilurus. The sequence goes on along the minus strand of BRDA01002834.1, from coordinate 65,156 downwards.
CACATTAATGTTAGCTAAACATTTGCTAGCTTAACTACATGTTGTGTGTTTCTGATACATAAGAGTCAATCATTTAAAATCAGTTTAATTGTGTTATAACTAGCTAGGTTTTAGCTAACATTAGTCCTAACCCTTTCATTTTGAAAGAATAATTTATACTAGCTAATGTATTGGGGCTGTAACTCACCACAGCTCTAACCTTAACCCTTTACTGTATTTATTAAACATAAATGTGAGATGAACACACTAGCCTGCTAGACAACAAAAGTAGCTTCACCATGGCTACAAGTGGAGCTCATTTACATCAGTCCAGTGTTATGAACAAATTCCTTGCCGAGTTAATATTTATGTAATAATTACATTTTTGTGTTACATGATGTGCACATTAAGCTGATTAGATTTAAACGGGACAGATTTGGGATAAAGAAGTAATTATTATTCAGAATGCATATCCCTAGCCTATATTAACATCAAATCAATGTAATCAATATCATTAATTTGCATAAAGTTTGGTTATGCTTTTGTACATTTTATGATGCACCATTTGCTCTAAATGTGCCACAGTCTCATCATATGCTGTACAACTGAATATGAAAAAAGCAATGTTTTCCATGGAAAATTAATGGCTCCCATTGACACAACAGACCAATATAAATGCAGATTCAGTCTGTGAGGCTGCAAATGAATATAATGATAGTAAGGGATAAGCTGGTATACACAGTGTTGTGTGATCTCTACATAAAACAAGAGATTTTATTCAGACAAACCCCTGCATTGAGTGTAGTGTATTCATATTGTTTAGTAATATTAGGCCCGAGAGATGGTGCAATTAATGGCAATGGATTTTGTTCTATTAATTGTTTTTCCTGCCAACACTGACTAGACGCAACACCAAAATATCACAGTTCACAAAACAACATTCATGTTTATCTGTCTTCTTTTTCATTCCATTTCTTTCTTTTTTCCTTCCGTTCTTCCTTCCTTCTTTTTTTTCTTTGTCATTTCTATTTTTTTTTTATTTTAAATTGAATTATCCACTTCCAGACAATTTCCCTTTCATTATTCTTAACAATATATCCTGACACAAATCCAGTGAGTTAATTCTAATCTTATACTAGTCCCAATCTTTTAAGATGAGTAATGTAGGAAAAGGCAATTCTTGCCAAATTTGACACTTCGTCCATTAACCCACTCAAATTATCTACTGCATTCACAATCATCTACTTCTCAACCGGACTACAAACTGCATGACATACAAAACCCATCATCACTAACTCTTAAAAGGCAGCCAGGTCAACCTGGTCATTAGCCACTCTTCACATGTTAGCGCTTTCCAATTCATTAGCTAGCATGTTAGCACTGTGGCTAGGCATCATCTGTCCAGCTGAGTGGTGTCCTTTAGTGAGGTGAGGCTCTAAAAAAGATGGTGAGAGCGCCGGCTGGAGGACGCCAATGTTAGTTAGCACCAGTTAGAGGAAAGACACGCAAAAGCAACACTCAAAACATCAGAGCTCCTGCACCTTCGGTGCTTGGAGCCCTAACAAAGAGTCTGCAAAAGAAATTTAAGTAGAATAGTCACATGAGAAGAGTGTTTGCTGTTGTAATGCCCTTTTGTTGCACAAAATTGGACATAAAGGTTCTTATAGACACTGTAGAAGTGGAAAAACAGAGTGTATCTTGATTTCTGAAAACATTTTTACTCCCAAAGGTTTCACTCAACTCTTCAGTCCAGACTGATTCTTGATGATCTTCACACTCTAAAATGTTTGAAAGGAGAAAATAAAAGTGTTCAAGCACACAAATGTGCCTTTAGTTTGCAGTCCACTAAGGCAAACTTTGCTAGAGTTTGCTGGAAACCAAAAGTTCAGGAACTTTGCTGCAGGATAAGCTTTTACAAAATGCTAGTCATCATGCTAGCCACATATAATCATGCTAGCAGCATATAGTCCACTTTGCCTCCAAACTACTCCAGGCCGTCCTTAAATGGCAGTGAATGAGTCTGCAACATGGCACATGTTGTCCAATCTGCAGTTCACAGGAAGTGTCCTAAGGTGCAGCACAGAAAATGAGCACATGAGGCAGGTTGACATAGAAAATGGTTTCTGGAGTGTCTGTAAACAGGGCAAACTGTCTATCCATAACCACTGCTGCTTTAAGAACTGCCCTCTATGTGCATCCTCCTGAGCTGGCAGTGACTTTCTCACAGTTTTAGGACGTGATCTTTGAACTTCAGCCACTTATCCACGGTGAGTCTCGATTAGCATGGCTGCTAGCTAATAACAGCAGGAACTGAGGCCCTCGGTAGAATAAAGACAGACAGGTGAGAGCTGGAGTTTTTAGGGGTCAGAAAATTCCCTTAGCAATCCTCAGGCCCTTCTGTTTCATCCGAGGCAGCGTGGAGCTGGCCACGTGCTTGGTACGACCTGTCCGAGGGAAACCACGCTTCTTCAGGACAAAGTCGTAGTTGGCAGAGGAGTTCATGGCATAAAAGACATTGGCATTATCTGGAATCTTCAACTCTGTAGAGAAAGGGACACAAGGCATACATCAGTCATTTAAGTGGTAGGGATCATCCAAAGATTTTTTTTGCCTTATTAACCCTGGACCTAAACTATAGTTCTAAGTTCACTGTTTAAAACAGTTTATCTTGGCAACAAGTGTGTGTTAAAAAACAATATATACTGCCCTACCAAATGACAATCGTCAAGTCTTAAGTCAACCTCGAACTGTTCGAGCTTCTAGTACGGCTCGACTTGACCTGCCATCCTTCAAGACACGTGGAAGACTAGCATCAAGACTCTTCTCTGTCCAGTTACCCAGGTGGTGGAATTAATTCCCACTGACTGTTCAAACAGCACAGGCCCTCACAGTCTTCAAACACAGACTGAAGAGCATTTCTTTGTGGAGCACTTAAGTGAGCACTAGTTTAAAACACTTATTGTAATGCATTGTAATGCTCTTATATTGTGTATAATTGTGTATCTCTTCTTCTTTCTAGGTATTAGTGATGGTTAAGTTCTAACAGTGTCTGAACTGAAGAGTAGTTTGGACTTTAATCTGTCTGTACTAGCTGAGATGATTCTCTTAATGGAAACAAAGCACTGCTGTACGTCACTCTGGATAAGGGCATCTGCCAAATGCATTAAATGTAAACGTACTGTCCAGACACTGCTTAAAAGTTTGGGGTCATACATAAAATAGAATTTTTATATAACAACACTATTTAATTTCAGAAGAAAATTCCTTTTAGTAGTCCTTTCATGACTATCATAACATCAACAAATGTTGCTGCTCCAGACACTCAATCTTTTTACAAGAAAGGTGATGTATAGCAGCTGTTTACTCTCCACCAGACATTTAGCATATACTTTGATCAAGGCATCACTGAGCTAGCATTAGTGCTACAGCAGTTATTTCACTTATTTTGGGAAAAATATAAACTTTTTCTTCTTATGGACAAGTATCTCATAGTCTAGCGTATCCACAATATTCCCACGTCTCATGATGCCTTGCCATTTGTTTTCATTGTTACTGTAATATGAAAATAGTAAAAGTTTACATTGCTTACCTTTTTCTTCACTGATTTTTTGCACCAGCTCATAGTCCTCAGGCCTCTCTCTGTCAAGGTTATGTTTGACCATGGCCTTCCTGATCACTGCAGGAGTTTTATCCTGACTCGTTACCTGAGAAACATATTCAGATCATTTTTAGAAAGCTAAGTGGACAGTGTTGGCCTAAAGTTTAGAGAAGCTTCCCTTGAACCAGCAGGACATTAATAGTCAGTAATTAGTCAGCTAGTCAGTAATTCAGGATGTGATTTGTATCACTCCCAATAACTCACCAGGATGCTCTTGTACATGTTTCCATTGTCCACGTCCAGGCTGACCCTGATAATGCAGCAGTCGTCTACTTGCTGGTTGTAGAGTGGCAAAGATAGAGAGGAGTAGCTCGACACTCCTGAGACAGAGCGTTTGTGCGAGCGAGAGAGAGAAAGAGAGACCGGAGTGGATGAGACAGAGGAGGACGAGGCACTGCTGGACCCAGACCCAGAACCGAGAACAGAAGCATCAAGAGATGACAGAGAGGTGGACTCCCAAAACTGCAGGGGGCAGGGGGAACAGATGGAGAGAAAACAAGGACAAATCTTTACAATCTGTGAATATTATGCAAGAAAAAAAAACAGACAAAAGTAAAAGTGAACAGAAAAAAAGTTTATATAATTAATAAGTAGGAAGTAAATTTGTTCAGATGTGTTCGTTTTTGGAAAGAAAGAAAGATGGAGAAAGATACTGTGGCAGAGAAATATGAATGAAAAAGTTGTGCAGAAAGGGCAGATTCCAATCCACACCACACTTATCACTCTGGTGAACTTTAACACATTCCAAGAGTTGAGATGAAGATCACATGTAAACATTGGTCATTTGTGCTCTACAGTATCTCACTTTGTTCTAAAGTTTCTCAATGTGCTCTACAGTTTCTCATTGTGCTCTACAGTTTCTCATTGTGCTCTACAGTTTCTCATTGTGCTCTAGTTTCTCATTGTGCTCTACAGTTTTTCATTGTGCTCTATAGTTTCTCATTGTGCTCTATAGTTTTTCATTGTGCTCTATAGTTTCTCATTGTGCTCTACAGTTTTTCATTGTGCTCTATAGTTTCTCATTGTGCTCTACAGTTTTTCATTGTGCTCTATAGTTTCTCATTGTGCTCTATAGTTTCTCATTGTGCTCTACAGTTTTTCATTGTGCTCTATAGTTTCTCATTGTGCTCTATAGTTTCTCATTGTGCTCTACAGTTTCTCATTGTGCTCTACAGTTTCTCATTGTGCTCTATAGTTTCTCATTGTGCTCTACAGTTTCTCATTGTGCTCTATAG
>BRDA01002834.1:21766-59499 GCA_036984385.1 Crenuchus spilurus | reverse complement strand
TTGTGCTCTACAGTTTCTCATTGTGCTCTACAGTTTCTCATTGTGCTCTACAGTTTCTCATTGTGCTCTACAGTTTCTTATTGTGCTCTACAGTTTCTCATTGTGCTCTACAGTTTCTCATTGTGCTCTATAGTTTCTCATTGTGCTCTATAGTTTCTCATTGTGTTCTAAACTTTCTCATTGTGCTCTACAGTTTCTCATTGTGCTCTACAGTTTCTCATTGTGCTCTATAGTTTCTCATTGTGCTCTACAGTTTCTTATTGTGCTCTATAGTTTCTCATTGTGCTCTACAGTTTCTCATTGTGCTCTATAGTTTCTCATTGTGCTCTACAGTGTCTCATTGTGCTCTATAGTTTCTCATTGTGCTCTATAGTTTCTCATTGTGTTATACAGTTGGATTTTTACCAGCACTCTGAAAAGTTGGTACATTGTAATTATGTTGTATTTATAAAAGAACATGGGTAGACTTTTGAAAGAACACGAGGGTCAGGCTATGAAATAATACATTTGTGGGTGGAGCACAGAGAGAATAATTCATTATGTAACTTTCTATATAATTAATTAACATGAATAATCTCAATATATATGGAAGTAGAATGGGGAATATTTTGTCATAAATTACAATAGTTACTAATGTAAACTATGTTGCTAACCTACTGAACCTGCAACATTAAAGAACTAATGCAGGTGAATGTAAAATATAAAATCTAATATCATTTAAGATTAATAGCAGTTCAGGCTCAATGGGATTTGTCCAATGTTCTGTAAAGCTGTAATGCTAACTTAGCCAGCAACATTAAAATAGCTGATAAACTTTCTGTTCAACACAGTAATCTGATAACTATCAATAAAAACAAAATTACACAAAAATATTACAAACTGTTGTAACATTATATCATTTTACAATCTATACATAATAAATTATTTAATTTAATTATGATTTCTTTTTATTATGTAAAGTTTTTCTAACACATTTGTGGGCAGGGGATAAACAATTCATTAATTCATTATTATGTAATTGAATATATAATTATATTATTGAATACATAGCAAAATGACGGTAATCATTACTAGACTTCTAATGCTTAAAATGTTTTGAAATTAAAGCTGATCTGTGAGCATATTTATATGAGCTCAAGGAGAACAAAACAGTTAATTACAGATTTACAGCATTTTACCCTTTATTTTTTATGTGACAACATTCACAGTGAGCAAACACATGAGATCAGAAGAATGAAAGACAGTTTTGTGTGATGTGAAAATGGATGTTAAATTACAACACATCTACAAAAAATTAGCTGTATAAAGAACCACACCACTGAACAGAGGTGTTAAGTGTTAAAGTTAGTGCTGAATAAACATGCACATACATTACAGGCCCAAAATTTGGAAGCAATACTAATCCTGTAAAAATACCTTAAACCTGAAGATGGTATTTTTTAAAGGGATATTGTATATGAACGGCAATATGCAGGGATGGACTGGGAACAAAACTAAGCCTGGAGTCTTTTGTACAGACAAGTCCTCTTCAGTTTTAAAGGAGGTGGGGGTCCCCCAGCAAGGGTCTGGGTGTGGTGAAGCTTTACTTTCACTTTCTCTCAGCAGTCCACATTTAGAGTGACCCATTGAGAATTTGCAGGTCATTCTGTCCATAAGTTAGATGGAATGTTGATTGCTGAAAATATTTTAAAATATTTTAAACATCACTGTTTGCTTACACACTTTTGGCCTGTAGTGCACAGACACACACACAGACACAGACACACACACACACACACACACACACACACACACACACACACACACACACACACACACATTAAATGCCACGGATGAAACTGAAGTCTGCAGATGGAGAGAAAAACACACAGGAGACGTCTGAGGTGAGCGACTGCTGAAACAGAGCGAGTGAGAGAGGAATGGAGTGATAATAGAGTGGTGGAAAAATGGAAGAATGAATGGAAGAAATATGGACTGTGAAGAGTGTTGATGGAGGGATGAACTGTTAAATGTAGAGATGAATGTATGTGATGAAGTGATCAAGGAAAATGATAGGAAGTGATAAACAGAGTAATGGAAGAATGATGCCGTCATTTATGGAGGAAGGTGAAGCTCTAGAAAGATGAATGGAAGGGTGACTGGAGATGTGATTGGATGTAGAGAGGGATGGGGTGATGAAAAGATGGAGATATGAAGTCAGGGGATGATGATTTATCTGAGGATTAGATGAAGTGATGAATGGATAGGGGATGAATGAGTGAAGTAATGGAGGGACAGTGAGATGAATGGAGAGATTAAATGGAGTAATGTAGGAACATTGGTAAGGATGGTGAAATGGAGTGCAAAGTGATGGCTGTAGTGATGGAAGGACATAAGGATGGATGCAGTGATTGAGTGACAGGGATGATGGAGTGATAGAGGGATGGATGGTGAAATGGAGACAGAGGGATGGATGCAGTGATGGAGTGACAGAAGGATGGACAGAGTGATGGAGTGAGAGAGGACTGGATCACTTAATGGATGGAGTAATGCATGTGTATTACTGCAGTAATGCGTTGACGAACTGAGTGAAAATGGACGGAGTGATGCAGGTACGGGGGATGGATAAAGTGAGTAGATTGGACAGAGGGATAGAGAGGAGAGTACCGTTGGTGTGAGGTCTCCCATTGGCCCACACTTCCCTAAGGTAGAATTGGAATGTTTTACGCAGGGCGTGGACGTCTACAAAGAGGAAGCAGAGCTACCGTCACCAGGGAGAAACACAAGAGGCTGGAAAGCTTTAAAAATGTTATAAAACCATTAAGACAGCTTCTCCTCTGACCCCAAACAGTCAGCCAAGACATGCTTGTGTCTGAAGTTTGATTCTTTAGTTTTACACTAGAGATACTGGAGGACTAAGGTAGCTAACAAGCAAAGGAAGCTTACAGGCATAACATAATCCTGTATATCTACATCAAACTGTTGAATTGTTCAGTAATGTCACATAGACTTGATTAAGCAGTTTCTGACACTGTTTGGCACAGTGTTATCTATAAAAATGCTACAAGCTACATTAGCATTGTTGGTACAATAATAAATAAATAAACATGTGACTACAGTTAAGCTAGCAGGAAGAAACTGTAAATTGACCAAATATGTAAAATACACAATCTTCATTATTTCGCTGATGAAAACACAGTAACCATTAAAAAAAGACATAATCCTAAATTTGTTTTTAAGATCAGTTCTCAGCATTTGTGTGTGACTGATTTATTAAAACAAAAGTGTTTCTGAATGGGGCTCTGTAATTCCCAAAAAACACTGGGTACTCCCATATCAGATATATCAGATCAGAACATCTGTTCACTTTTTCACTTTTAATTCATATTTAATAAATCCAAATTTAAATGTGAATTTTACCTACAACTTTATTTTAAGACTAAATTTTACAACATGCATGGATGTTTTAGGAATGAGGCCCCAGGTGTGTACACATTTCTTTTAGTTCAGTTTAACTTAGTGAAACTCCATTCAAAACAACTTAATTCAATTCAGTGTTGGCATTACAGCAGTCAAGAATAAAAACATTTTTCGCAAAATAAAAGTCAAGGTGTAAAGTATGTAAAATGGGGACAATTCAGTGTCTGACTTTGGAATGTTAGAATCAAATACAATAAAATTAAATAAAGTCATTTTAAAAGCTTGGTGCCTCCATATTCCTCAACCTATTTTTAATATTGATGATCATTAATTAAATTATGGACTTATGAACTATTTCAAGAATCATCAATGAATCAAATCATTATGAGGTCAGAGTTGCTGTAGTACAGACATGTTACATTTTGAATTTCAACCTCTGGTCATTGATCTCACCTTCTTCTCGTGTGCGTCTGGTGAGTCTGAGATGAAGCTGATGTTGATCTCCTCGATGTCAGAACTGCTGGACCCTGCAGAAGTTACACTGAGTGAGTCGCCTCCATCCACTCCAACACTGCCCACAGATCCACCCAAACATGACGGATAACGCAGCTGATCAAAGGATTTAGAGTGAGAACTTCCAGCACTGCTACAGCTCGCTTCAGCAGAGCTGACCGGCTGACGACTAGAGAGAGAGAATAAGAGAAAGAGAGTATAACACAATATTTGATCTTCAAGGTACAATAATGGTATCAGTTATATGTAAACTTTGTTCTATTGATTTTGTAAGTGAAAAGTGATACACCTCTGCACATTTTAATGTAGTTACTGTTTATTTACTCAGTTAAACACGTCTATAAAATATGTAGTTACTGGATGGTGAGAGTGAAGAGCAGGGATGAAAGGAAGACGTGTAACTCACTCGCTCCAGCGTTTGATGATTCCTGTGTTTTTCTTGGCCTTCAGTGTGTTTGAGGCCGACTCTGACAATGGCTCGATTTCACAGGACAGACTGTAACTGTGGAAAAACATAAAACACTGTGTGAGAAACTTCTGTGTATAAAAATTAACAAAATACAGAAAAATGTGCAATAAAACAGATTAAATACATTTATTCTGTCCATTTGAACCCTTTAACATCCTCACCAAGAACAACATTGAATTATTATTTTTGGGGTGGGGTGTGGTAGGGGGCAAAATAAAAAACAGTAATTTTTTAATTAAAGACCCCACCATTTTCTAATGTACACTTTAAACACCAAATGAGATGGCACTTTATGGTAAAATCAGAACATAAACTACAACTACAAAAACAGTAGAATAAAATGTGTGATGGTGCAAAAGCACCAATGTTTTTTCAGCATTTGATCCAGTTTATTCCTTGTGGTATAACTATAAAGCATTGCTAGTTTGAATTAATGTATTTCTAGTGACCTTTAGTGGATGTTTTTTAGATTAACATAGCTCTACCGATTGGTAGAGATAGCACAACCATATTGTGTTAAGTTCAACGCATTCTTCAAGAAGATATAGTGACTCAAATGTCCTCTACCAAAGGGTTAAGAAAACACATAAGAAAGTTTATTAGATAACTATAGATGACTTTAAGGTCTCAGACAGGTGTGTGATGATTTAGGCAGGTAGGATTATACTAACTGGTTGCATATAAACTTTCATTGTTTAGTAGCTACATCGGCCTTATAGCTCAAGTGTAAAACAAACAAAAAATCATAAACCATATTCAACTACTGTATATTTAGGGAAAGTTATGTAAATTGTCTTTTTTTTTACTTTTCACTTTCACTGTTGCTTTAGGACACACCTATTTTGGACATCTCACTCTGATGTCTGTATTAGGATATCCACATTTTGAGCATCTCACACAAATTCTTGCAGGAAACTCCTACTTTGAGCATCTCACTCTGGTCACTTCAGACCACTCCAGGCCATTCCTACTTTGAACATCTCACTCTCATTTGCTTTAAGCTACAGAAAATCCTTTCACACTTATTGCTGCAGAACGCATACAAACACATTTCAACCATCTGTCAACTAACGTCTGCTTTATGTCACACCTACATTTACTTTTTATTTACAAACAAGATAAAAAATGACATATCATTACATCTACATTAACAGTATATTAGCATTGTTTATATTCCTTTTGTGAGTTTATCAAAAGATGTTTTGCTCAGAAATCAATATCACAGTCAAGGTATTGGCATTGGAATTAATAATGAAACATTCCTAATGACAGCAGCTCAACCCTGCAGTGTATTTGATTTTCCTGCTGACCTTTCAGCCTCGGTCAGTTTGTCTACACTGGAGAACCATTCTCTGAAGCGAGCATTCAGGATGAAGTTGTAGTTGTTACAGGCCAGCTGCAACAACTTAATCTGAGCGATCACCTCAAACTCCTACAGAGAAGAAAATAGATTTATGTTATCTTTTAAGTCACTTCATTACTGTATTATTCTCAGAATTCATCATTATTCGTCACTATACATTTCAAATAGAATAGCAAAACTGGCTCCTCACCTTCCTTCTCTTTTCAAAGTTGATCAGACCACCCTGTAAAACAACAGGAAAAGCATCAGTAAAAGAATGATAGTGTTGGAATCAGAGCTAAGAGGAGGGAGAGAGAGAGAAGCAGACAGACAGAGGAAGACTCACATCCAGATAGTCCTTCATGGCAGTGTCCATCATAACCAGGTCAGTAAGGAAAGTGCCCAAATATGGAATAGTACCCTGCATCACACTCTGAAAAAAACAAAAACACATGTATGTAAATAACTATCCCTTGTAGCTCCATCACCCATGCACAGTATGGATTAGCCAATCTATAGACCTTAATCAATAGTCAGTGCAGTGTTTGGATATTACATTTACATTTGAGGCATTTAGCAGACGCTTTTATCTAAAGCGACTTACAATTGGGGGTTAGGTGCCTTGCTCAAGGGCACTTCAGTCGTGACCTGCCCTGAGATTGAACCGGCGACCTTCAGGTCACCAGACCAGATCCTTAACCACTAGGACACGGCTGCCCGTGTGGACCACTGTAGAAGGAACCCAAGTAGCCAGTATGTGCATGTACAAAGTAGTGGGTTCTAATACAGTGGCCATACTACAGCATTCACTTCAAAGCTTTAGAGCTATTACTGCCTGTCTGTCTTCATATCTCCAGTAGAGGGAGCTCTATGATACTGAATGGCTGGTATATTATCAGTAGGTAGGGGGCACTACAGACACTTAAAGAGAGGGGTCAGAGAAAGGCCTACTAAAAGCCCCTCTTGAAGTGTCATTTATCAAACTGAACAGAATATTTTTACTGTACATTTCATTCTATTCTGCTTTTCTAGAAAGAAGTCCGGTCTCCAAAGCTGTGCATGGTTGTCCTTTACGTGTTTGTTGTGTGAGTGTGTGTTGGCGGATTTATGGCTATTGGAAGGGTTCCCAGCACAGCTAAAGACTTGAGTCTCTCCACTCTAATCTGGAACGTCAGGCTAGAGACATTTAAACACATCTGTCACTTCCACACACATTTACTTCTCTGTCTCTCTTTACACTTCAGGAACAGTTTCTTCCCTATTCAGCCACCAGAGAACACTCATATGCCCAGTACATCTCATTGCCTCCCTTAATTAATACTACAGCAGTGTTTTCATGGACTGTTTGTCATGATATTGAGATCTGGAGAGAGCAATGTAACAAAATGCTATGAGGAATTATGTAACAAATGGAACTAAACAACAGTGGGCAAATAGGTGGGGTTAAACTGTATTGGGATGAATAGGCTGAGTTAAACTGCATTATGGAAAATGGGTTATGCTAAACTGCATTTGACTGAATGGGAGGAGCTAAACTGCAGTAGGATACATAGATGTGGCAAATCTACAACAGGCTGAATGGGTGGGTGAAAAGTTCTGATCTCAAAGCTAAATCTGTTTATGATTGTTACACTGGAACCACCATGAATCCAAAATAGACCATTTTGCATGTTATGGACTAGAGTGAACAGAACTCAAAGTCTGTTTTACATTCACTGTAATGTCCATTACATTTACATATATCTGCCTATCCATTTATGCTGATGTCATAACGAATGTTTTTGGTCTGGACTAATTTTTAAGGAGTTACTGAAACAAACAGAACCTTTTAGTGTGTTCATTACTATCCTGAAATCTGATATATATATATACATGAAATTACATGAAATCCGGTTTACGACGCGAACATAGGAATGGATCAACGTCGTAAACCAGGGACTTCTATGGGAAGATGTCAAATGGTCATACTAATTAATTAATTAATTATTCCTGTTTTTATTAATAAATACAATTATTATTAACATTATCAATTGACCTTATCCTTTAATTATTGTTTATGTGTGTAAGTCATGTTTTATCATCTTTTCAGATTCTCCTACCAGGTCTCTCTGTGGCTGTTGTCTTTTCTGTGCTCGTTTAGGGTTAATCTCCAGCGTCGCGAATTTCGATGTGCCCTCCTGTGCACAAAAAAAGTCAACATTAATTAATTAAATAAAACACTTTATTTATGAATAACAAGCACTACAAGAATGGAAAGGCTTTGAGCTCAAACCAAAGAACATGATTTTTAACTTATTGCTGCTATAGCATTTATCATACTTCTGTAACTGCTCACATTTAACCTTACATACGAAAGCTGTTGGGACTATACATTATATATTTAATACATTTGTATTGCATTGTACAGTACTAAAATCCAGTGCTGTTAAAGCTACTGTTTTCTGTCATACAATCTTTTGTTGGAAAAAAACAGTAATTAATTTACATTTCTGCATAATTAAATGGTTAAGATGTAAACAAAGTCAGATGTGAAGTACATTGCAGCATTCTAGATTTAATTTTATGATTTTTTTGTTTTTGTTTTGAGAGGATTTAGATATTTTCATGTATTAAAATCCATTCACTATGGAGAGGTACAAGCAGAAAGTTACAAGGCAAAATAGCCCAGAAACCATATTTATTTCACATTTACATTTTCATATATTGCATATAAATTCAGATGACCCACATAGGTTCAATGGTGGTTTTAGAAAGTAAATAAAATGGCTATAGTTGTTTTGTAGACGTCACAACGCTGATTCACCATCATTGTGAAGAAAGAGTCTCTAGAATTAAAACATCAAAACATTCTAATTTGCTTTGTTTGTAAAGTTTTGATTATGCAGAATTTTTGAAAAATGAATAGAATTTCCCTTTACTGAATCAAACATACAGACATTCCTCCCAATTGAGATAATAAATAAGTGGAAAGATTAATGGAGGACATCCCTTGGTGGTACAAAGAGTTGGTATCACGCTATGATGTCAGAGGGAATTCCTTCACACTTCATCACACACACTCACACACACACACACACACACACACACACACACACACACACACACACACACACACACACACACACACACACACACACACACATCACACACAGCTCAGTGAAGCGGTGGAATTTGTGGAATGTTTAACCTCTTAAGCTCAGGGACTTTTATTCCACTCTATTTGGATTGTTATCCAGTAACTACAAGCTAATGTAGGTATGTACCATGTACACTGAGTCATTCAGTTATATTCCTTATTATTAGGACTGAAGATTCTAAGTCTAGAACGACCACTGCTAGCAAGAAGCTTAAGAGGTTAAAGTTCAAGCTCTACCTCACTGACAATCACACATATGTTTGGACACCTCTGATCAAACCCCTGCTGTTTTAATGACAGATCCTTGAAAGAGAACAAACTTTAATATGACATTTAGTGCACAAATTCTGAATAATAACACAACAGAGAAGTATAAAATGTGTCAAAACTTTTACACAGGCCATATTTATGTATGTTAAATTCAGTAAATAAACAGTAACTGTGCATTAAAATGTGCTGAAGTTTGTTCTCCATCTGTAACGTGCAATTTTTAACTAGAACATCAATAAAACATTATTTAACCAAGGGTGCTCAAACATTTACATAACACTCACAGACACACACACACTGTACCTTAATGAGCAGTTCTCTGCTGAGTGAGTGGTTGTTCTCGTCTGAGAATATTTCAGACAGTTCATGAAAAATTCGGAAGTTTTCTCGTGAAACTTCATCCCAGGTTCTCCGGAGGCGGTGTACAGGGTTACACTGGAGAGCTGAGAGGATCGCCCTCAGAGATGAGAAATTCTTCAGAATACGGCACTCCTACATAACACACATAGAGATTTAACTCAAGTTTAGTCTATAGTAATACATTTAGATAGTTATTCATTTACTGTCTTCTTAATTATTCAGTGTATTTTCATGCACATATTAATCTGATTTTGACTCTTTAGTAATCTGTCAAAGAGAAAACTCCAGGTCTGAATGGAGAATAAATCACTCAGTAATCAGATTTGTTGCTAAAAACATGATGTGAACATTTACTCTTGCTTATCAACTAATTAAAGTCCAGCATGTGATGGAGGTGTCTCAGGCAGCTGTATTCCCTTGTTGCTGCTGCTGCTGTTTTCTTCATATCCTGATAAGTATTTATTTAAGTGGCCGTATGGAAAGCATTCAGTATTACTGTTTTGTGATAATATAATAAAGAAAAGTGTTTACATGGACTGAAAAGCCCGATTACTGAGCTAAAACACAGACCTCTTTATTTTACTTCTCAAAATCTGATAATGGCTTTAATCTGATTGAAGAAATCAGATCTACCCACTTCAATAGCCAGAAAACTGACAAAATCTGTACTCTGTATGCAAAATGTTTCAGTGATGCTAAAATAATATACACTTTAATCATTTTATTGCATTTATAGAGCTATGTTATATTTGTCTGTAGTGCATTTTAATTTAAGTATAATTTTATAAATGGTAATGTATGGAATGAGGAACGGGCATATACACAATAAATCTGCCAGTGTTAAGTCAACACTTGTAGTGTTAAATTAACACTGAGGGTGTCAAAACATAACACTCTCAGTGTTAATTTAACTCTAATAGTGTTGATTTAACACTGGCAGATTTACTGTGTATGTGCTTGATATGTAGATAAAGTTGTGGCTGATTGTGTTTATATAGGGAAACTGTGTAAAGGTGAAATAATGAGTGTGGTGTTTTCTGTAATGAGTGCAGAATGAGTTGATATTTGCCCACCCTGGCAACCTCAATCCAGCGCTCCAGCACTTTGGCTCTCTGGGTGGGCTTGAGTGTGCGGTCGCTCAGACAGGTGGCTATCACACAGTTGGTCACACAGTTAAACTGGGTCACTGTGGCTCGGATGGTCGGGGCCAAGTGCTCTTTCCCTTTCTTATCCCTCTGAGACCAAATACTGCCCAGACAATGATATGGAACCACCTTCTTAAAGAGCTCCTGCAGACAGAGCACAAGAGAACAGAAGAGATGAGAAGAGACGAGGAGAGAAGAGAAGATTTAAAAAGACATTAGGAAGCTGGAGACTGAACAGTAAAAATATAAAATGGATGTGGGAAACTATTTGGCGTGACATTTGAAGCAGCAGAAGGAAAAGTGGTCTGACTCTGCCTTCATTTCCTCACTTTTCTAACACACCTGCACACGTTCAACCTCTGTCTGTTTTTTGTGCCCCCTTACTGCCCTCTTTCTGTTTTCCTTTCTCTCTCTACAGCATTTTACCAACTTACCACTGTCTCCATGTTACCAAAATCTTGATGTCTCTGTTATCATAGCATCTCTAAGTCTCTGTTATAGTAGCATATGTATGCCTCTACTACCATAGCATCCTTATTCCTTTTACAATCAATTCTATAATCCTTTGTATAGTATCTCTAAGACTCGGTTAACATATATTTATACCTTTTTACCATATCATCTTGATGCCTGTTACTATAAAACCTCTATGTCTGTTATCATAGCACCTCTATGTCTGTCACTCTAACATCTCTATGCTTCTGTTGATGTAGCATCTACTACGCTAGGTTTAGTTAGTCACTCACTGCATCCATCAGCGTGAACTGCTCGGCCACCACTGTGGGATCAAAGGTCAGGAAGTCCAGCCGATCATCCTCATATCCATTCTCCTCCAGAAGGGAAAAGGTGCACGAACCGTGATCCAGAACTACACACAAACAGACACACCTCTCAGTGGGGCAGTACTGTATTATATATATGAATACATTAATTAGATTCACTTGTTTACGTTTTCTTAGATGAAATGTAGTGCAGAGCAATCAATATAACATGTTAAGCCTTGTTAAACTCCTACAGGATGCTGTGTTTTAGTGTTAATGAAGTTCATGTTACCTAATACATTCTAAAACTGCATATTATGTAGGTTTTTGGACCGATCAGGATCCCAACAGAACAGGTATTATTTGGGTGATGGATCATTCTCAGGACTGTATTGACTCTGATGTGGTGGTGATGTGTTAGTGTGTGTGTTGCACTGGTATGAGTGTAATATGGCTGCTCTGGCAGGGTACCTACAGTATGAACACCTTTATTTTAATTTAAACTGATAAAATGAACATTTAATGTATAAACAAGGTATTTTATGCAGATGATTTAAAGGTGTGGGTGATGACTCACCCTCAGGTTCAGGCTCTTGTTGTAGTCTACGGTGAAACTGTGCCAGCAGGTTACAGGCTCGTCGCTCCAGATCTGAGCCAGGAAAATTAATGTGCAGATAGGAAATAAGGCGTCTCAGGCAGCTGTATTCAGGCGGCTTCCAAAAATCCTCCGAATATTGATCCAACCAAGCCCCAAGGATGGAGGATATAGTGCTAAGAGTGGAAAGAAGAGATGAGGTGAGTGGAATTAAGTAGTGATTATCATTCTGATTCATCTTCATGTTTTAGTAAAAGACAGCTTAACCAAAGATTTACACAGATGCCCCCTTTATCCTAATAGTAATCAATCTAAAGTTTGGTTCTTTTATTTTGCTCTATGGCTACAAGGCTAAAGTGGCTAGCAAGTAATGGAAAGTTAGCATTGTGCAACCTGCACACATAAATGACCACACACTTGCAGGATAGCAAAAAACAAAATATTGACAATATTGACATTCATTGCAATGATTGTTCTGTATAATTAATGGTCTATAGCAGGTTTGAGAGGAACCAGACACCTGAAAAGTTTAACACTACCACACATAAAGTAATAGTATTAAATGGTACATACTGCCTGATGTCTGAGACACTCTGTTACCAAATGTCTGAGAAGATTTTGGCTTAAATTATTTTTTCCCCATTTTCGACCCAAATTTCCCCCAGTGTAGTGGTAGCCAATCGACCCACCCATCCGCTAGGATCACTTGCAATGTCCCTGACTCTAGGAGGATGAAAACTAGCACATGCCTCCTCCAAAGCATGTGAAGTCAGCCACCGCGTCTTTTCAAACTACTGCCTATACACTGTCATTGAGCAGCCAACAAGCCCAGAGGAAAATCTCCAGCTTTGATGGATCAGCTGGCAGACATCTGAGCCAGCAGATGGTAATACTGAGCCAATTTTGCTCTCTCTGTCCCTGGCTGTTGATGGCCATGGCCATAATTCAAACTCATGATCCTCTGATCATAGTGTCAGTGTCTTAATCTGCTGAGCCCCTCCTGTCAATGGCCTAAAAGATATTGTTAGTAAGTAGTAAGGAAATATAGTCCCCCAAGAAGACAAATGTTTTACCTCAGATTTACCTCAATTTTATCATTATCAACATTACATATAAAACTCACATTTAAGTGATGGTAAATAGTAAATAACAATCTATTTGCTGTAGATATTGTAACTCCTGGTTCCTATCACCACCATTTGTAAAGAAATCTGAGTCATTAAGTTTCTTTATCTTGAACCATTTCACACATTGGTGGTGTTCCCATTCTGTCAGCTTATTTTCAGTTTGTAATTCAAACATCACCCCTAGGATATTTGGTACATTGAAATGATGCTATGGTAACAGGTTGCTTGTATATATTGTATAGATGTACCCTGACTGTCCATGATGTAATGTAATGAATATCTGAGTATTAAATTACAAAATGCATGTGTCTAGAAGACACACAGGTCTATATACAGAATAGAGCCGGCCTCTAATGTGTGTGTATCCGTGCATGTCGATACATATGTCTGCGTGTACATGTGAACAGCAAAAAGTGGGTGATGTACTAAACACAGCTGAGCTCATGAAATCTAATAGTGTAAAGACAAAATAATTTACAGATATGCCTAGGAGGAAAAGAGTGAATAAAAAAAAGAAACTAAAGAAGCAAGGACAGGAAGAAAGAAAGGCCTAAAAATACACAGAATAGAAGGAAAGAAAGGACTCTTTTTAGACCCTCCACAGGAAATGGGTCACACAAATGCCAGCAAGATATGAGGCAATAACGACGACATTAGAAAAACTAGGCTGTAGGCCTCTCAGAAATAAACTGACGCTCAAGGATTTCAGAGTAAACACACACAGGAAAGGAGTGATGTGAAAGAGAGAAAAACAAGTCACAAGGCTCAGAAACATAGAATACATAATGTTCAGTGTATGAAGTATTGAGGAAATTATATGTAAATTGACTTATTAGGGCTAATTAACCATGTATTTATTCAAAACAACACTAAAATTAGCATAATTAAACATACAGTATAAACATAATGATTTGTGTTTGCTATTCTAGAGGAAGATAGTATTTAGTTAGTATGTGGTACCTGCTGCTGTTAATCAATACGTCATTAAATTAAAACAGGTGAGCTGCTGGTGGAATAGTCCATGCAATGTGTTATGCCCCGCCCCTCCCTGTCTGCATCATATGTGTCATGTACGTTTACGTTTATGTTTATGTCATGTCTCTTCCACCCCCGTCACGTTAGGACAGGTTATGTCTAAGTGTTAGCACCTGTCTTCATTGATCGCACAGCCCTTTGTGTCATTTATTTATTCTGATTATACACGCTATAAAGCCCTTGTGTTTCCCTTGACTTTTGGCAGTCATTAATATATTAGCATCGTGAACATCTGCACAGATGCTACTAAAACGATCAAATTTACCCTGAAACCAATCACACCTTTCAAAAGACAGCTTAAATAAAGAGCACAGCAACATTTACCAGCCATCTATCTAGTCTCTGTTATGTTGCAGATACTCACTTCCTGAGCTCTGTACGGTCATCATGGGTCAGTCTGTGGCCTTCTGAACCTGGCAGATGTTGCAGTTTAGCATACCTGAAAAACAACACGTCCACTATTTACAAACTAGAATTAGCCACAGTAATGAATTTCTTTTATTACAAAACTCTAAAAACATTAATACCAAAATGCTAATATGCTTTATATGATGTTGGTACTTCTCTTGCACCCAAAACAGCTCTGAAATGCAGTCATGGACTCCACAAGAGGGCTGAAAGTGCTCTGTGGTATTTGGCACCAAGATTTTAGCAGCAGGTCTTTTAAGTCCTGTAAGTTGTAAAACTGAGCCGCTACTGAGACTGAGATCAGACATGTTGTTCTCTCATATATCACAGATGCTCAGTCAGATTGAGATCTTTGGAATTAGGAGGACACTATTGGTAAGTACCAGCCAGGAACACTGCACAAGCTTCAGAGACGCTCCAACCCAGTCATCTAGCCATAACAATTTGTTGTAATGGTCTCTCAGGTCTTCATGCTTTACCATTCTCCCCACATTCACCATATCAACTAAGTGAACTGACTGTTCTCTTAGTGCCTTATCCTAAACCTTTATATGTGCCATCTTTATGAGATAATCAATGTTATTCAGTTCTGAGAGTGGTCATAAATGTTTGGCTCATTGTTACTGTTTTAAATTATTGGTACAATGTAAATACGTTTGATCTAATTATTTAAAATATGACAAATACTGTAGAAGTTTGGCAAAATGTATCGCAAACATAACTAACATAGCTAGTTAGTTATATTTAAACATACTTATACGTGAAATAGATGTCAGTCTGTTGTTGAATTCCTTCAGATTGGGACATGTGTTGTTTTTTGACATTTTTTTGCCTGCTTCATGTTGTCAGACAGGGTGTATTTAAGTGATTTCTTGATTCTACAGGTCTGGCAGTAATCAGACCTGGGTGTAGCTAGTGAAATTGAACTGTTATGTGTGTTAATCACAGTTAATTCATGGGGAAATCATCATTTGAAAATTGCATTCTGTATTTACTCAGGTTATCTTTGTCTGATAGTCAAATTTGTTTGATCATCTGAAACATTTAAGACAAATGTGCAAAAACAACATAAATCAATAGGGGGCAAATACTTTTTCACAGCACTGTATTTACCTTAAATTCTGATAAGAGTTGGTGTGTAAAATGGTCATCTACCATAATAAAGTGTAAAGTGCATTACAAATAAAAAGTATTATTATTATTATTATTATTATTAATAGGCAACAGGCATTTGTCTAGACTGGGATGTTGATGTACCTGTTGAGCAGAAGGTCCAGGACTTGTTTGGTGGTGGCGAATGACCGGTAAGTGCAGAGGAAGATGGTGACGTATGTGGAGTCGTTTCCCCTGAAGGCAGACACCATGTACTCCACCAGTCTCTCCAGCGTTCCTGCTTTAATGGTGCGGACTTTGCAGGTCTCATACAGGCTGAGGGCGGAGTCAGAGTCCACGCCCAACCAACGCTGCCCCTTAGTGGCAGAGTGGTGCATCTGCACCTTCCGCAGAGTGATGGTGAACACGGCTCCATCCTCCACCTCCTCACCAATCTCCTGAGTGGCATTCTGACAAGAGAAAGAAAGAGAGAATTAAACAACTGTCCTTACGTTACACAGTTAGCGAGTAGCAAGCTAATTTAAATATAGCACATACACGTTTCAACTTTCCTTCAATTAGAATTTCACTTCTTCCTTCAGGAATTTAATTTAAAAGCAAACAAACTAATTCAATAGACTCAATGTTCACATGTGTTTTAATCAAACAATCCATACATATATTTATGGTGAATAACAGGGACAATGGACCAGCACCTCACCTGGTCCTGGAGCTCTAAGGCCCAGCTTTGGAGGGGTTGAAGTTACCGGCCCCAAGGACTATATAGACTGAATTCTACTGACTCTCAAACTACTGACTTTATAAGTTAAGCAATATATTGATAACTGTACAGTGAAGACCTGTCAAAAGAATGTTTATTTCTGTGTATAAAGTGATGGTATAATTGATGATGGCAAGATTACGCACATGTGTAAATAAGGCACTATTTGGGTTCCTCAAACTAGTGTTTGTGTTGTCTCTATGCTAAGCTAAGCACCTGGTCTTTGTGGCCACACCCCTTCCTCAAGCAGCATCACCATGTTCCACTTAATCCTGATCAGGGTTGCGGTGAGTGTCCTGGCTCTTCACCGGGCACAGGGCAGGTCATTACACTATCTTAGCTAAACCCAGAACAGGGTGCCAATCCATCGGTGGGCACACAGTACCCAATATAGCTGATCTCCATGTTTTTGGAATCTGGGACGAAACTGGAAACCCCAGATGGGGACTAAAACCCAAGACCTCAACACTGAGGTGAGCATGTGACCACCAAGCTGCTGTGCCACTCTCCAAGCAGCATATCACAGTTCATAGGTTCATAGTTTATGTTCTCAAATATAGTTTATAGAGCTCAAATCACATTCTGCACACACTGGTTTTTGCACAATAAATATGTTCTGATAAACATTCTACAACAGAACACTTATCAAATCTTTCCTTTTATTCTTACACAAAGTCAGATGTACTGTGTAAACGGCAGAAAACTTCATTTGTGTCATGATGACTAACCCACTGGGTTTTAACTTTGCAGTGTGTGTCTCCACAATGTCAAAATGTTCCTATCTTTAATTGGAATGGGGTCATTTGTTCCCCAGTAAGAGTAAAGCGCACTCATACAGACACACTTAGAGTCTTTTTTGGTAAGCAGGACAGTTGAGTTTAAGCTGGCACTCACATACGCAGTGCTAAATGAAACACATTGTAAATATTTACGTGTTTTTAGATCTCAAGAGCCAACAAAGCTGCAGTTCAGTGTTCCTCTTGGCTTAAAGGGGAACTCCACTGATTTTTCCAAATTTCTGCATAATCAAACAGTTAAGATGTAAACAAAGTCATTGTTGCGAAATAGTCCATTGTAGAGGAACGTACAGAGCTAAAATTCTTAACCACGAATTAGTTCTGAATACACTGATGTCTGAAATATTTATGATGAATATTATATAAAAAAATTCAGAAGACACATATGTTCAGTGGTTATTGTGGATAGTAAATTAAATGGCTATATTTGTGATGTAGACATTGTGACCCCTGGTTCCGATCAGCACCATTCAGACAAAGTTTCTTTAGAAAACACATTTTACATGACTTATTTACATCTCACAGACTGAAATATGCAGAAACAATCTCTCATTCTTGATTTATCAGCATCTATAACAG
Source organism: Crenuchus spilurus (assembly GCA_036984385.1). Taxonomy (NCBI): domain Eukaryota; kingdom Metazoa; phylum Chordata; class Actinopteri; order Characiformes; family Crenuchidae; genus Crenuchus; species Crenuchus spilurus. The sequence goes on along the minus strand of BRDA01002834.1, from coordinate 41,690 downwards.
TTTGGATTCATTGGATGTGCAATGCCTCTTCCCCTCTCTCTGTCTCTCTCTCTCCCTCTCCCTCTCTCTTTCCCTCCCTCTTTATCTCTCTGTCTCTCCCTCTCTGTCTTTCTATCTCTCTGTCTCTCTCCCTCTGTCGCTCCCCCCCCTCTACCTCTACCTCTCTGGGTTTTGTTTACTGGCTGTGGCCTTGTACTGAACTGATAACCTTGGGTCCCACAGTAGCCAAAACTGAGATGCAGGAGAACACAAACATCTGTCAAATGACTGAACTGCTGCAGTTCTTTAGACATTTAGACTAACATCTGACTTTCACTGTTAATGTTGAGTGAAAAGTGGTTTAGTTTTCATAAAGCAGATTTGTGCTTTGCGTATACTTCTTTACATTCAGCTTCATGTTTATTATCTTCTTGATAGGAAAAGCAGGTTTGGTCTAAACACTGATATTGCCGTTTCTAAACTATAGTTATGAGCTCATATTAAAACTATTTTATGCATCTGAAAGCTTTGAGTGCTGATTAATGCTGACATCACAATAAAGGAGATAAACTGTGAACTCTGGCTTTATTCACAATCTAGCATGATCACTATTGCTGTAATATGGTCAGTTTAGCACCTCTAGAACACAGTCTGGAGATTCTTAGGCTGGTTGTGTACTCCATGGTTCAGATGCTCCCCAAGTCTTGAGGAACCAACATCCCACATTTAACACTTTCCTGGCCAGCTAAGTGACTCCATGTCATGGAACTATGAATAAATGTTGTAAAGTGTCCTTTATAAATGTGTATGTGTAATGCCACATCAAAATAATATTGTGAAAAAGTTCATTTGTGTTTACAATTTAATTCAAAAACTAAACTCATATATTTTATATTTATGTTTACATATACATGTAAGGTGATATTTCAAGCCTTTTTTGTTTTACTGTTGATCTGTTTGGCTTACAGCTCCTGAAAATCAGAAATCTAGAATCTCTAATTATTAGAATATTTTATTTGGAATTTGAGTAAATTAATATTTAAACAGTGTTAACCTTAAAACAAAAAAAGCAAAAACTGTGTCATTTTACATGTAATTAATATAAATTATACAACAGTTTAAGAACAAAAATTATGCATATTTTTGGAGATGTACTAGTACATCAAACTTTAATTATTGTTGTTGATTTAAAAGTTAAATGTCACAAAATACTTCAGGGACAGCATATGTGTATAGTTCTACTAACACACACTGGCAGTAAGTCTGTCTTAAGATCAGGTTTAATAGTGAGTTTAATCTTATTACAGGATTTCTCACGTGTGTTTACCACAACCCCATCACACAACTCATGTGTAGAAATAAGGACAACTGGCAAGAGCTTAAGGGTTACAGTGGGGTCACCAGCACGTGCAGTAACGAGATCATCTACAAGACTTTGTGCATAGAGTTAGCTGATGGAAACTTTTTATCACGTTATATTTCATTTGAGTGATTATATATATATATAACAATGGGATAGTAGAAAGGTACAAAGAGAAAGAAACAGACAGAGAGAGACAGATATAGAAAGAGACAGGGAGAGCGATACATACAGAAAGAGAGACAGACACAGAAAGAAAGAAATAGACAGATACAGACAAAGAGACAGGGAGATACAGATAGATAGAGAAAGATAGAGACAGAGACACAGACACAGAAAGTGACAGAGAGAAAGAGATAGATACAGAGTGAGTAGAGAGAGAGAGTTTGCTGTAAATGCTATTAGTGTTATTCTCACTGCTCTGTGACACACCAAGGTTACGGAGTGCAGTCACAAACACACAAACACACACACAACCACACACCTACAGACTTTTCAGAATGGAAATATCACACAGACTTCATTCACAACTCATCTAAACACGTATACAATGAACTCTGAGTGTGTCAAATTTCTCTGGTTTCTCCTACTCACAAATCATTTGTTTAGTAGCAGAAAGAGGTCACTGTGGTAACGGCAACAGAGATCACTACAGTAATGACAGTAGTGAGAAGTCACTATGGTAATGGTAGTAGTAAAAAGTCACAATGACATTGGCAGCAGTGAGAAGTCACTATAGTAACGGCAGTAGTGAGAAGTCACTATGGCAAAAACAGCAGTGAAAAGTCACAATGGCAATGACAGTGGTGAGAGGTCACTCTGGTAATGGCAGTAGTGAGAGGTCACTCTAGTAATGGCAGTAGTGAGAGGTCACTCTGGTAATGGCAGTAGTGAGAGGTCACTTTGGTAATGGCAGTAGTAAGAGATCACTTTGGTAATGGCAGTAGTAAGAGGTCACTATGGTAATGGCAGTAGTGAGAGGTTACTCTGGTAATGACAGTAGTGAGAGGTTACTATGGTAATGGCAGTAGTGAGAGGTCACTATGGTAATGACAGTAGTGAGAGGTTACTCTGGTAATGGCAGTAGTGAGAGGTCACTATGGTAATGGCAGTAGTGAGAGGTCACTTTGGTAATAGTAACAATGAGAGGTTATTATAGTAACAACAGTAAACAGAGGTCTATCTCTCTCTCTAACTAACACTAGCCTACATTCCTGAACAGCACCACTCTCCCTTTAAAGTGTTCCAAAAAGCATGCCCCTTCATCCCCCCTTCTGTCTATCTCTCTCTCTTTCTCTCTCACACACACACATTCATTCATTCTCTGTTGATCTATAACAGACTTACTAACAGGCACAAAAACAGACAGAGAGGAAACTGGAAGAGTGAGGGCCAACATGAATGCATGTGTGGTTTCTCTCTCCATTCTGATCCGGGAAGACCACAGGGGAGGAGACCAGCTGGGGAATTACTCACACACACACACACACACACACACGCACACACACACACACACACACACACACAAACTCTTGTGAATCATTTGTGCAGGCAGTGTCTCTGTCTCCTTATATATGTTCATATGTGTTTATTAGTGCTGACATATAATGTTTATCATAGTTTTAGCAAGAGTTTAGTGATGCATTAGATAGTGAGTGGAGTGTCTCTGATGTCTGTTTTGTGTTTTAAGACTTGCGTTTAATTTTAGAATTGTATGTTTCCTTTCTGTAAATTCTGTTTTGTTAACAGTTTCCTTTTAGTGTAATTACAGACAACACAAACTAATAAACTATTAAAACATTACTATGATAAATGATGATGCAGGAACATCGGTAGTGTGGCTCACTATAGTAATGGTAGTAGTGAAGGGTCAACTTATCACAAGTATATGTTCTGACTGCAGTTATTTTCCAGTTATTAGCTTTCAGAGTTATATGTCACAAACAAAAAATGGCTAAATTCATTAGCTAGGCTGAGGCAAATAAATATAAATGAAACAAAGAAAACATTTATTGAGGTACAGTATGTTGTCTGTGTTACAAAGAACAAAAAGGCTTTTAACTGGATGCTGTGACATGTTTCAGAGGAACATTTATGTATTAATTAGGTAGCTAAGGTTAACGATCTTAGCATGTATGTTTACATACATTTTTTTCACAGTCTGAGGCGCAACATGTAAAGGACAGGAAAGACTTGTGATAATTATTTATACATTTATTTGTCAGAAAGAATGAAACAATTGTGAGTTTGTATGTGTATAAGTTAACATTGCTCACAGGAACAAGCGAAAACAAACACAAACACTTGTGTCAGAAGACTGGAGCAGAGCCAGCAGTGCTAACAAAACTAGCACTGTTTACAGCAAATAAGGAAAGAGCTGTTCAAGTCAAAAGGAAAGATCATTCAGAGAGGGGGAACAAGTGAGAGTGTGAGAGTGTGAAAAAACAATGAAAGAAGAATACATTACACATTAACCCTTAGAAACTTCCGTCACCAGGAGCAATCACAAAAACCGTGCTGCTCTTTATCACATTTGTGTCCGTTGAAGAAGGCAAATTAAATGTAAATGCAACTAATTGTGCAATGATTATAATGAATTACACACTTATGTTTAAATTGTACAGCAATGATGACAATAAAAATAAATGGATTAGTTTTACTTGGAGAGGTGCTGTAATTTGTGTTATTATAGACCAGATCTGTGATTTTAATCCAGTAAGAATCTGCTGTGTATTTACAGTTCTGCTCAGTAATAAGTCCAGAGTGAATTACCTTCTAGAATTCAATAAGCTCACAGAACATATCTCACAGTAATGCAATAATAAAATCTGATAAACAATGGCATCTCTGTTTGGGCGACTGAACTTGCAAGGTTAACTGCTAAACTAGAGCTACAGTTCATTTATCCTCAAGTTCAAACAGGACTGGGTTAATCTCCAGCATTTCTGGTGACAGATAAGTAGGAACATTTCTTGAAAGAATGAAGTATGCAGTGCAACGCAGTGCTATTTTTGTATTGTAGGCTACTATTTGGTAGGCTGAATGAGTCGGCATTACAAGTCTAAAGCTATTCTTAGCTTGGCTGGACCCATTAAATCTTAACATTGACATGAATGTCCGGATACAACATTTCGGCTATCTGGGATACGTCAAGAAAAATACACAGAACAAATTGCCTGTCAAATCCCTAAGGAGAGAGAGAAAGAGAGAGAGAGAGAGAGAGAGAGAGAGAGAGAGAGAGAGAGAGAGAGAGAGAGAGAGAGAGGCACTGCACATGCAATGAACCCAGACTAATACAGAAGCTGATAAATCAAGAATGATATTTCTGCACAGTTCATAATTCACGGTTTGCTGAGATGTAAATAAAGTTACTTTAAAGAGTGTTTTGTACAGAAAATGTAGAATATGTAGACAAATATAGCAATTTTATTTACAATCCATGACATCCAGTGAATCTGTCTTCTTAAATGTAATGTTGATAATAATCAAATAGTATAATATTTGGGTGTCCAAGAGACTCAGCAGACTATGGCGCTGACACTATGATCAGAGTTTGAATCCCGGTCATGCTGTTATTGGCAGTGGTTTAGTTTATGTTGTGTTTAAACCCTTGAGCACAAGACAGCAGTGTTAAAATATATCTACAGCCATTAGACTCTTCTACTCTCCTGCTCCTTTTCTATTTCTCAGATTTTATGTATATGGTGGAATTTTATACTATGACACCTAAAATTAGTCTTAAAAATCACAATATATCACCTTTACAGTATCATCATACAGTATATGGCAATGTATTAAATCGTATCCTCTGTATCATGATATGTATCATATTGCCAGGTTCTTACCAATACCCAGCCCAACCTTAGACCTGAGCTATTGTTAAGAGATTATGTCTGGCTCTGTGTTACTGGAGTATTTGTGTGAAAGACCCCTAGGGCCCTCCTGCACGTGTGTGTTGGATGTAGGTCAGTTCAGTGCTCAGACTGCTGACCTCTCACAGAACTCAGTTATTCCACAACACGAGTGAAAACACACCAAATCGCCTCTGGACCGGACATGGCAGATAAGAACTAATGTGGAAACATTCTGACTCAGAAAAAGACTTTCTACACACACACACACACACACACACACAGACACACACAGACACACACACACACACACACATGTCTCCTCATGTACAGATATCACTGGAGCTCATCTGTTGATGCTCAGGTTGTGTTGTTCATCCTCTAGACCTTTATCAGTGGTCCATTTCTTACCACAGAGCTGCTCTTATTTGGGTGGTGGTTCAGTCTCAGTCCAGCAGTGACACTGAAGTGAAACACTTATAAAAGTATCATACACACTACCATCTACCCAAATAATACAGACTACCCAAATAATACCTGGACAACAGCAGCCCTGAAGTCAGAAACTGACCAGTGAGGAATGACGTAGGAGGGAGCTGATAAACAGAGTAGTAATAGATGGACTCCAGCCTGTCATAAATGTAGGATAGGTAGGAAGATGTAATAAAGTGGACACCTACAAGACACATGTTTCTATTAAAATGCCCAGTGAGTGGGTGGGCTGTTACCTAAGCTGTCACTCTGTCTGTCTGCCAGTCTGTCTATCTCTCTTTATGGCTTCAGTCCTTCAACTTCAGTGACATCATCCAGCACATTCTCCACATCACTTCCAACAGCTGCACCCTCTCTCTCTCTCTCTCTCTCTCTCTCTCTCTTTCCTCAATGGAAAAAAATCATCTCTCTGGGACAGTATCCTTTAAAATCATACGAGAAAATGATTTTTGCAGAAGCTACATGCAGTTTTTCAATGAAATGTAAAGTACTGTGCTAAAGAATGTATTTAAAACAGTCCTGTTATTATTTAAAACTGTTTGAAAACTGTTTGAAAAAAATATCACTGGATCAGAATAAATACAAATAAACATAAGTACAGTAAAATGTTTTGAAATAAACATAGCTCACATGTTGCAAGCTTGTTTAAAGTTTGGTTCCAGATGTTCTCCTCAGCCATTAGATGGGTTTAACAACAGCACACTTGATGTACCATAATGAAGTACTGATTAATCAAACCAGGTGTTTGGAGATCACACCAGGAACAGCTCTTAACAATTTATCTCTTCCTCTCTCGCTCTCCACATGGTGGTTTTCCGGAGACAGAGCATACGCTCCTGAGTGTCCATGTGCCCTTGTGATAACCCTTTCTTAGCCGCTGAATCATTACTGGAATCTAATTATTATTATTTGTTAAAAAAAATTACATAAACCTTCAGCGTGAGTGTTTAATTCTTCATGAGGTCCAAATTCCCCTAATCTGATAAAAACATGAACAGGAATTCTGGGATTTGTCTGCTAAAGTTAAACACATATACAAGCTTGTTAACATGAAAATCAACTAAGTGAGTGGACATACACGGTAGGTGTTAATAATAAAGCGGCCAGTGATTGTACATCATAGCTACTGGATCAGTGAAGTCTTTGCATCACTGTGTTTAAGGGCAGTGAAGATGTGCAAAATGTGATCATTGGTTAGATTTGTGAGTGTGCTCTCATTGATCACACTCCAGTCACACAGGCCAGTGGGCCAGCCAGGGACCACTGACCAGCCAATGCCAGACATATAGAGAATGTAGACACACAAACAGTACCGCCACATCAAATGTCCAGACGGTGAACAACAACACAATTTTGTACCACCTACATTCACTGCTCCCAGCAACCCCTCTCATCAGGACATAGGGCCAATAATTCTGAATTCACGTTTATAGTATTACAAATAAATTAATCTCAGTTTGTATAACCTAGTTTAATTAATGACTTAATTTTGGTTATCATATTATCTCCAAGCTGTAACATTAGTATTTTCACTGTGCTGGCTAAGTGCTGGCTAATTTTCTTTAGCTGCTAATAATGTTACTTTGACGTTGCTCCTTTATCCCATCCTGCTCAACCATTTGGTAGAGAACATTTAAGTCACTATATCTTCTTGATGAAAGCCTTGAACTTAACACAATGTAATTGTGCCATCTCTACCAATCAGTGGAGGTATGCTAGGTTAAAAACTTCCACTAAATGTCATGAAAAATGCAACGTTTTCTTGTCTGAATGAAAAATGGTGTTATGTGTTATTTTATGTGCCATAACACAAAGAATAAACTGTATCAAACACTGAAAAACAATTACTGATGAGTGTGGTGTTTAAAAAGTTAACAAAAGTAACATGTTATTTCACAGGTTTTGCATTTGTAGTTTATGTTCAAATTTTACCATAAAGTGTCATCTCATTGTATGGTTATAGTGTACTTAAAAATTGAGGGGTCTTTAAAAATAAATAAATTAGTTCTTTGTCGGTGAGGATGTTAAAAGAGTTATTGGCAATCTGAACAACAGCTGCTTTTCTCTGTTAACAATAAACAATAAAAAAGTTCTCAAACCTTCACTTCATTCTCAAACTTTCCCTTTTTTCATCTTTTTGTTTCAGGGGAATGGATTTGATGACATGGCATCAGCCTCAGTCTTTCTGCTTTCATACTGCAATTATTCACCTCTATCTGTGAGAAGTTTTACATGGTCAAAATGTAATGAGACACAACCACTTTTACCAGTTTTACCTTTCATCTCAAACACACACTCTCTCTCTCTCTCAGGTCTCAGGTCACACATTAATGATGTTTTTCACAGTGAAATGCGATGCAGCAAAAGCTGAAGAATCTACACTGCAATACTCAACTCATCAAATACTGAAAAAGTGCACACAGTTAAAACTGTACCCATTTAAATGGTAATTTAATGATATCCAGTTAAAAGGTCCTTATATTTTTTGTTTTTTATCTGAGGTCCACTTATGACATTTGTGAGGTTTCATATACTACAACAGTCATCCTTCAAGTTTCATAATTAATTTTCCAACCTCTCATCATGTCTTAGAATGAAGCTGATTTTCTTACTGACGTATGTAAATGATCTCTGTTCTAATTGGCTGACCTTCATAAGGTCTGCCTCATTCAAAAAGTAATCCAGGCTGAAACATTTAAGACTGAGACTGTCAGGGCTAAAGTCGTACAGACTGAGTAGATGTTTATATGTAAATAAAATGGTTTCTGTGACATCACAAAAACAGGGAATTTGAAATGGTCCATTTCTGCAGCTTAGTTTTCATAGACTGTAAAGACTGACAAGTTTTAGTACAGACTGGTAAGTAATGGTAAGTTCTGAAATCTGTCATTAAAGTTAATTAGAGTTAAAACTATGTTGATTTAATGTTTAAACATTTCTAATCCTTCACTGTGCTAAACACTTAAACAGGACTAATTATGCTCTGTAATTTAGTCAGTTTTTTAAAGTACTGATTACAGGTGCCAAGAAAATCACTATGTTATGTGATTATCATGAAAATAAATAAATACTTGACATACTGGCCACCCCAAGAAAGTATACAATTAAAGCTGTATCCAGTTGAAATTATTCCAGTTAAAACAGTACCAATTTAAAATTGCACCCAGTAAAAATAATTCCAGTTAAAACTGTATTCAGTTCAATAATTCCAGTACCTATTCATATGCATGAAGCATATGCATTAACTTGGTACCACACTTGTTAAATGTGTATACAGTTAAAAGGACATACTGTTCCACACTAAGCACTATTAAGCAGTTTGTGCTGCCTATAAAAGCAGCAGCTGAGTGCTGTAGTACAGCCCAGAGTGTAACTGTAAGCTGGCTGAGATAAAGAAACATGATCATACTGTAATGTTATGGCTTCCCGCAAACACTTGTTCTATTCTTGGACAAAATTACAGCAGTAATAATGACTCAAAATCCCTTTTTAGTCTGAAGCAAGACCTAACTTGTTACTGTGCTTTAAAATGATACACAGTGTGTGTCAAATGATGCAATACTTACACTAGACATTACATTCTAAATTATCTAGTGGATAACTTTTGGTAGAGTAGTACTGTGTCAACCTGAACATTAACAATTTGCACTGAATGAGTTATGAAACTTGAATAACTACTGTATGGTGCCCCAATTCATCAGACAATACTCAAGTCTTATACCTGACCAGTAAGTGGGCAACATTCTACACGTCATTGTTCGGTGTGTCCACAAATCTTAATTGACATAATTTTCCCATGCTAAATTTCCTTCTTTATTTTTTATAATATAGCTAAAACATAAAATAACTTTGTAACTCAATAATTTGCACAGTGCTAAATGCATGCCTAAATCATCAAACACCAGTTGTTTCGAAATATTTAGCTAGCTTCAGCTAACAACTAGCATGCACTGAAAAACACAACAAAAGAGTAGTGGGTGATGTACCCGCTGTGTATTCTTCTTAAGGAATTTATTTCATTGGTGTGGCCAAACAAGCCAGATAAAGGTACAAAAAGTGCAAAACATGCTAACAGTAGCACTTTAGCTGAATGGCTAAGGTGTGGATTTTTAAGATCTCTTGCTGTATGTCAGTTTGCAGTCTCAGTTAATGTTACTCTAAGTTCTTATCAACAGCATGACTGTTAAAGAGAAATCTAGAGAGCTAGTAAATAGTGCTTTTCAGTCTGGTATACTATCAGACTATCAGTGATAGTATAGTAGCCTGTTAGCTGGGCTGCTTTAACCTAACCCCTAAACCCCATGTGTAGTGTATCTCATTTGGTCAGCTGCTTCAGACTTTCTAGCCTGAAGTTATTCGGCACTACTAAAAGCATAAATGACAACTGTTTACTTCAGTATGAGCTAATGGTAAAGCATATCATTGTGAGTGTAGAGAATACAGTGGAACCGTGACTTACAAGTTTAATTCGTTCTGTGACCGAGCTCTTAACTCAATTTGCTCGTATATCAAACTAAATATCCACATTAACATGAATTAAAATGCTATTCATCTGTTCCAGCCCCCAAAACTACACCATGTATTACATGTCTTTAAATAAGAAAAAATTACTTAATAAATAAATTAATAAATAAATAATGTATACAAATACTATCGCTTAACTTCACTTACTTGCTACAATTTATTGCTAAAATTGACTTACATACTATGCTACACTTTATCGCTTAACTTTTCTTTTTCTCTTCGCTTATCTTCTTCTTCTTCTGTGACATTTGTGGTTTGTTTCTTCATTTCAAAATGTTTCAAAAATGAGTGAAGCAGGTGTCGTTACACAGCGCAAACACAGCTTCTTCTTCTCAGCACTGATCTTGGCACTCATTCATGCTCGCTGGGCTACCTAGTGGAGGGTGGCATAAGCTCGCTCGCTCATAACTCAGATCTCAGCAACAAAATATACCGAGCAAAGGCTCATATCAAAGGACAATTTTAACAGAGCCAGAAGCTGCTGCAAATTCCATATAAATCTGTGTATAATTTGAGTGTGTGTGTGTGTGTGTGTGTGTGTGTGTGTGTGTGTGTGTGTGTGTGTAAGTTGACCTTTTTTGTTTGGGTGAGTGAAGAAGGTCATGTTCTTTCACACAGTCAGAAAGACAATAATATTCTCAGACACACACACACACACACATACAGACTGTCCAGAGCATCTTTATTTTTCTACGGACTGTTCAGGAATCCAAAAGAAAAATGGAAAGAGAAAGAGAGAGAGAGAGAGAGAGAGAGAGAGAGAGAGAGAGAGAGGTTTATTTCCAGTTTAAATATTACAAATACTTCTACTTTAAATTCATTGTTCAGCCACAGAGCAGAAATAAAGACACTGACCAAAGACACACAGCCATGACGTTATATAGATCAGTTGTATAGAGAATAAACAGATTTTAAACTGATCCTGAAGCTAAAGTGGGTCAGCAGCATTGAGTTACTGTGCATTTCATATCATAGTAGAGGCCAGTGGAAAAATGGAAAAATTAATATGTGCTTTTTAGGTCACCAGTATTATAAAGAGAGGAAAAACAAGAGGGGAGGGGGGCAGTTGTGATCTTATTTAACACATTATTGCCCATATTTTGGAATTTTATTTATTTATTATTAAATTCAGCCTTTTAGTCACAGGTTACCCCAAGACATGTTCGGTATCCAAATGTAATATCTTTAGTTTAGAACTGGCTAACAATGCTAACAAACACTACATCTCAATAGTCACCTAAATAGCCAATAATTTCTGAAAAAATACACCTCCAAAACTTTCTCTCACTCAAACCACATCCTGATCTTAATTTAGGTCTCACAGACTTGATGTGGATTAGAACACAGTATGACTTACAGAGCTGCCAGAAGACATGGGCTCCTCCATGTTCATGATCGTCATCATCACTAAAAGTGATTCTAGCTCAGCACCTTCCTACATATCTTGGCTCATCAAATACACCCAAGGTAAGGGAGAAAATGTGTACATAAGGGGAAAAATAGAGAAAGGTAAGGGCAAAAATATGAATTGTGAGTTAACCATTAATTTAAAAAGTGGATAATGTCAGATGTTTATTAAACTAAAAAAAAACATTCATTTAAATAATTTACAGTAAGTATTGTTCTGTATTTTAAACTGAATTTTGTTGTTTGGGATTTTTACAGATGTTAGAATGTATATCATATGAATTCAGCCAGTTTTAACTATTAAGGGTTTTAATATAACATGTTGAGTCATATTTATGCACTCAGGATTAAAACAGATTGCCTAGTAATTACAAATTCACATACATGACAGTGACATTTCAGTGCTATCCAATGTAGCAATCAAAATAGAAAGCTCATACACATACAGGACATGTCACCAGGAAAATGCGACATTATATTTGTCTGAAACTTGTGTGAATAATACACATGAATCCATTGAGGCACTGTGATGAAAGGCTCATGGAGGTGCATTTTACAGCTCTGGTCCAGCACCAGATACTATGGTTTAGGCACAGACTCCTGTTCACTTATCAAATGCCTTGACCAGTACCTTCATCAGCCAACAATACATCACAGAGGTGTTGGAACCTGAGGTGGAACCTTATCTACAGAGGTCCACTAGTGCCATATTCCAAAAGGACAGGGCTTCACCACATTTTGCATAATGGGGGACCTGGGATACAACTACATGACGATTGGCACATCAGAGATCACAAGGAACTACATTAAACTTACTTTTTCATACCTTTGGAGATATGTAGAGGCTACATGGGAAATCATTATACAAAGATGCATCAAACATCTCTTCCACTCCATGTCAGAATGTAGAATATCTGTGGTGGTGGTCACATCAGATGCTGATTATTGTGTTTTGTGCAAACCTGACCAAGCTGTATTACTACTCATATATGACATGTGTCATAAGCAGTCTGACAAACACCACTTTGATATCTCATGAAAACTTTCTTATGTGGTTTCTAACACACTATGAGCCAACAGATTTCCATTCTCAGATGTTCCCCTAATGTTCTTTTTTCCTTGTAGCAACGTTATCCCCTGAACTTTGAACGATCATTTAAAATGTCTGATTCCTGAACTTTCTTTTCATGAAAAAAAAACACGGTTCTTTAAGGGTTCTTTAGTATAGGCAATGGTTCTATACAGAACCATGGTTTATTGTCATAGTGAAATGGTTCTTCATATTGATACAGAATCTATGGTATAGCAACAAAAAGGATCCTCCCATTGTTACAAGCTGGACATGGTCATAGCCAAACTCATTTTGGTGGCTTTCCCAAAAGTTCTATACAGGCTTGAACCACATTCAACAGATTTTCCATCAAAAGACTGTTAAAACATAAAAACCTTCTAATGGTTCTTCTCATGAACCATTTCCAGTCACTGGCCAGCTGTGTAACTGAAACTCAGGTAAAACTAAAAGCCGCCGAGCGAGAAATGGAAATGCTATCAGTGTTTTTCTTAGCGTCCCGGGACACAGCAAGGCCACTGAGAGCAGTTTCTCACTAACACAGGCTCCTATGCTTTTGGTTCATGAGGTTTGAGGTCAGGCAGGAAAAGAGAGAGAGGAGGGAAAGAGTGATGTAGTCATAGAAACAGGGAAAAAACAAAGAAATGTCACTGACCGCGTTTACATGCAAACCAGAGGTTCAATTTTACAGTAACTATGACCAAAACATAATCATATATTCAGAAATGTGATAGTTTGACATGTGGATACCTCACAAAGCAGGATTTCTGAGTTTTGTCAGGTAACTTAAGCCTAAAATCTGTCCAACAGGGAAAAAGGACATTCTTCAAAATGTTGGGTTTAAGTACTCCCAAGGTTTTAGACCAAGTTTAGCTTGATTAAACATCTGGTCCAGGTTGATATTTAGATGGACTTTATACTGTAGATGTGTAAATGATAAAAGTATTTTGTGACATTTTGTGGCTTATTTTGCAATTATGTGCATGTGAGAAGCTTTTCCGATACTTAAACAAAGACAAGCACCATAAGATGCAGAGGGAACAAGATCATCCTGCATCCATCCGTCTTCACAACCACTTAATCCTGGTCAGGGTCACTGTAAGTCCCCCTAACCTTTCACTGGGCCCTGGACAGAGCATTACACTAATTTAACATTAGCCAGGACAGGGCGTCAGTTCATCACTGGGCACAAGCACACACACACACACACACACACACACACACACACACACACACACACACACACACACACACACACACCATGGCAATTTAGAGTACCCAATTCACCTGACCTTCATGATTTTGGACAGTGGAAGGAAACCATAGATCCTGGAGGAAACCCACACAGACACAAGGACAACATGGAAACTCCACCCAGACCATCCTTCATACTAAACGTTGGCTCAGCAGTAGATGTGATTACATATTTAGCTTTTTTAGACTTAGTCGGCCTTCTGTGTGCATGTAAACATAGTCATTGTTGTGTTGTTTGAATGGTTCTGAAAGTTTTAAGTTGTCCCTGAGTCAAACGGAAAACACTGAGAGCTGGTTATAGTCAGACGTCACAGTTCTGCTATTGCTTTAACGGAACCGGAGAGACATGATATAAACCAGTGGAACTGATTTAATCACACAGGCTGAATCCTAAAACATCTACAGCAGAATTTAATCAAATTCTGCATGCACAGGACAAGAGACACGGTCAAAACAAGGAAAAGAGGAGGAAAAGAGGAGGAAACTGGAGTCACAAGGCTAATGTAGCTAACAAGTAAAGCTTTTAGCAGACATGCTTATGTGGTTTCTGACACTGTATGATATACTATCAGCTAACTGTTCATTCCTGATCTAAAAATATTACCTAAAGTGCATAATATTTTGGTTGTGGAAAGATATTCCCTGAATTTTAAGGGTTCTGAGAAAATGTTCTAATGTTCCCAGACTGAAGAGGATGGAGGACTGGACTGCCTGTAGTACCTAAAAGAGAATGTCTGGAGAATTGTGAAATAAAAATGCGACAATAACCTCATACTGATGCGTTTGCAGGAAGAATTGGATAAAATAACACTTGAAACGCTTTTATCTTCAATGCCAAAATGTCTTAAGTATTCTTAGGAGGGGGCCCTGAGTGGCTCCGCAGACTAAGGTTTTGTGTATAATGTGATGACTAGAGAATATTTGAATAAATTGAATTAATAATAAATTGGCTGTTAAACACATTGTGGAGAAAACGGTAAAAAAAAAAAAAGATTTAGAGAAATAGAAACAAATGCTTTACCATCTTGACCTTTTATTGGAATTTGTTGCAGGCCTGAAATTCAACCCTGGATGTATAGTAACAAATGTTAACAAAAGCAGACCAAACAAAACATGAAGTACTGTATATTGGGTTAAATATTAATAAGAAAGTTAAATCAATGCCATGCAACATTATTAGAAAGTTACATTATTGTTTCCTCTTAACATTTACATACAGTAGGTCTGGGAATGTATCCTACTAGCTGGAGATGCCACCACACAGCATTTGGTATGTCTAAATGATCACATATTTCCTGAGACTATGTTGGGTTGTTAATTCAAATAGATGTGGTTTCTGACAGTTTGATCTGGTAAATAAGGATAAAAACTCAGCATTCTGAAATAAATCTTTTGTCCATTTTGATATATGACATTATGCCATTCTATGTTAAAACAGGTCCTTCTACAGTAATGATATCTTCTGACTCCTCTCATGGTGTCCTGCTACAGTTAATCCCATCTTATGCACCCTACACCAGCTCCACAGAGCATTAGATGATGAAGATGAAGAGCAGCAGATAAAATTTCCATCAGAAACTCAAGAAGGCCCATGAGGGTTCTTCACCAGCCAGCATTGGTGACTCAGCTCAAATATGACTCAGCAGCTAATCTCAAATACATATAAATACAAAATATGGACAAGGCACAGGAACACAGTCTCCATCATTTCAGTATATGACTAAAGTCACTAGTGTAGTGGTACCTCTGTAAGTATACAGCATATATATATATATATATATATATATATACACCAGTGAGGAGACCATTTCTGCATGTTGTGATTGATGTGTCAGCCTACAAACTATAACCTTTCATACTGGAGATGCACTAATCATGAGTTTTTGCCTGATTCCAGTTTCTTTACTGACAAGTTTCTGTATTCAGCCTTTTCATACTGTACACACTAGCACTATTGCAGGCTTAGTCAAAGTTCCAGTGCTGTATAAATAACATTATTTAACATGTGCTGACTGCCTATTGCATGTACTGAGGAAAAATCTGTATTCTCAATAATGGATATATATATATATATGTATGTACAGGCTTTTGAAGTTTGTGCACTTCTGACCCATGGTTCAACTATATTTTATTTTCCAATGTGTTCAATTCAGAAATCTTATGCAATAAAAATTTTATCATTTATTATTTTCATATAGAAAATCAATGAAACATAGTTCACCAGAGGTGCCCAAATTTTTGCATAAAACTGACAACATATAATTAAAGAATATAGACATAGATCTGTCAGATCAAGTCAATTGTATTTAAATAGCACATTTTACAACTGATGTTGTCACTACGAAGCTTTACAGAGTTCCAGTAATAACACAAAAGCACAAAAAAGTGTTTAGCTTTAAGTGGGGTAGCAGGTGCAATGTAAATGATACATCGAAAATCGAGAAAACAATTTGGATCAATTAAGCGAATCTAAGATAATGAATAAATCATGGCCTGTACAGGATGGCAATGCAAGCTGACACCTTCACTCTCCCTAAGGGTCAGAGGTCAGAGGGTCTGAGAGTGTTCTCCACTGCCCTCGTTATGGAGGGATTTTGAGCTATAAGTGGGATTTAGCCAGAAATTCTTCACTCTTAATGACACAAACATCATGCTAGCAACCGCTACCTCTGAATGGCCCTGCTATAGCACAAAACTGCCTAGTAGCAGGGCTGTTACAATTATTCCATAATCACTTGATGGTAATGAGCGGAGCATTGCAGTTACTTAAGCTGACCACAATTATTTTCAAAAGTTATCTTTCAGAACTTTATTTTGCAACTTTTCATTAAGTATATTGAAATAAATTAACTAAGTTCATTAAAATGTGATGGCTCTTATTAAAACAACTGTTGCTATTAGCTGTTAAGGGTAGTGGTCAGTAATGATTATTTATTTGAGCTTGAGATATGTCTGTGGTCAGTTTCAAGCTATAGAGTATTAATGGACAGGAAACAGGACAGCTGTTCAGTTCATATGGCCACCTGAGGCTTCTACCTTAAAAGCTTGCCACGTCAGAAAAAAGAGACATTTATACTGTTAATAAGAGTTAGTCATTGTCATGTCATAATTTTATAGGATTGTCTTGCCTTGAGGGGAGAACAATTTAATTGTTCATTCATCCAATTCTATATACTGTATAATGAATGGACAGCATGTGTAGTCACTGTATACAGTATATATTAGTGAGGTACACTGATGACAATAGCAACATCTTTCATTTTCACAGGGGGTATACATGTTTGTGTGTGTGTGTGTGTGTGTGTGTGAGTGTGTGAATGTGTGAGTGTGTGAGTGTGTGAGTGAGTGAGTGAGTGAGTGAGAGAGAGAGAGAGAGAGAGAGAGAGAGAGAGAGAGAGAGAGAGAGAGTGCAGACCAAAACCCCTCTGTATGTGAGAAGCCAGATTAGCCTTAATCAACTAACAGGATTATAGGTAGGAGGATTTAGTACCATGAGTGAAACTCCCCCTCAACAGAATTTACAGCAGCACTTACAAATGTGTCTGCTGCCTACAGCAATGCAGCATTCACGTCCTGCTGATCAGATTGTTCTACCTAAATGGATCATATGAGATGATTAGCGGCAGCTAACGTTTGCTTTCTTCACACTCAGTTCTGAGTATAATATATAAGAGAGCACTTCAAATGTCCCACCCAATCTCCAGACCTGAACCCCACTGAAAACCTCTGGAATGTGATTAGTGCTTGAATGTTTGCACCAGGAGTGGCATAAAGTAATAAGGTGAAAGGAGGGTGTGCAAAATAATGTTTATTCCACCAAATACTGACACTAATTTCGTGAAAACAAAGCATCCACACACGTGTTCCACACTCACCCATGCGTTTATCATTAATTCTAGCTTTATTTCTCATTGTTTCTCTGGCTTTGTTTCTCATTGTTTCTCTGGCTTTGTTTCTCATTGTTTCATTGACAAGGATCAAAACAAACTAAAACACATCACACTAAAACGAAAGTGCACAGTGCTACCGACTGAAAATGTGTGCAAAAACATATAGCGGCCGAGAACCCCAAGAATGGGTGTACAAAACAAAGGCTGCTGGCTGGACCACACCGGCATGCTCTAAAACAGAGCGTACACCTGTAAGAGTGATATTGAATGTTCATTTCATTTTATTAGTCTTTTGTATTTATTTCTGTTATTTTTGTATTTACAGCTATAGGTATTCTATATAAAATGTATTTTTGTTAATATTTTGGAATGTCTGGAACAGATTAATTGGATGTACATTATGTCATATACAGAGGTTCCACTGTAAATATTTTAAATGACAATATTTTGATTTGTTATTTGGCAGAAATGTTGTCGGTAGTTTATAGGATTAAATAAAAATCGCAATTTTCATCAAACACATCTATAAATAGTAAAACAAGAGAAAATTAGTATTTGCAGTGGTTTCTTTTTTCCAAAGTCGTATATGCTATGTATAATATACAGACGTCAACCTGCTCTATAAACATGCAGATCATTAAAAACTGAGGGCTTCTTTACTCAGTTACAAATTTGAGTTCTTAGACTGGAGTGTTTCTTTTTCTTCTTTCATCTCTCCAGTTTTGGAGAGATTTTAAAGTGCCATACACTAGACTAACTGTCCTTGTCCACACAAGCGTACACAGCATATCTGATCTGATTTATGAAAGAGCATTTTATTTATATACCATTCACTCTGCAGTGTACTAACATGTATCAGAGTTCTGCGGAGTGTAAACTGAGAACACTGTACACTGTAAACTGTAAATCAGTGAACATCACTTTAAATTCATTATATACAACACTGTGCAAACGTTGTAGCTCTTGGAGATGTAGATATTACATTTAAAAGCTATTTATCTGAGCAATAAGTGCTTATTTACTCAGAAAAACAGTAGTATAAAAAGTGTAATAACAGTAGCAGTGATTTTTTGTAAACAAA
Source organism: Crenuchus spilurus (assembly GCA_036984385.1). Lineage (NCBI taxonomy): Eukaryota > Metazoa > Chordata > Actinopteri > Characiformes > Crenuchidae > Crenuchus > Crenuchus spilurus. Next base: position 22,783 of record BRDA01002834.1, on the reverse strand, counting down.
TGTGTTGGTTTAACTCTTTCCAAACATGTTCCATTGCAGCTCAATATTATTTGTAATTTTCATCAAATACCTTGTTTGGATAATCTGCACTTCATTCAGTAAAAATGTGGAGCTGATAGAATTGAATAAATCCATGTGATGGCTCAGGAGAACATCTGGACCTGAACTTTGTTTTGTAAATTAGCTCAGAAGATACAGTATATGTCCAAATGTTTGTGGACACCCCTTCTAATGAATGCATTTGCTACTTTAAGCTGCACCCACTGCTGACACAAATGTACACGCACAGCTTCTTTAGTCCCTGTAGAGAAGTACTGACGATAGAACAGGACTCTCTGGAGCAGATAAACATCAACCTATTGACATCATGTCTAATGCCAGGCTAGGCTAGAACAGTACAAACCACCCAGCTTTGGAGTAGTGGAACTATGTTCAATGGAATGATGGTGTTCTATCCAGTACATCTGGGAGGAGTCGGGGAGGAGATGAAGTGATGATCATCCAAAATCCTGACCTCACTAATGCTCTTGTATCTGAACAAAATCAAACCCTCACAGCAATGCTCCAAAATATAGTAGAAGGCCTTTCCTAGACGGTAGAGCCAGTTACTCCAAGAAACACAGGATAAACTCTTAAGACACTTGCTTCTGGAAGAAACAACACTTCCAATACTTCTGTCCACACACACACACACACACACACACACACACACACACACACACACACACACACACACACACACACACACATGAAAATAGCTGTAATCTAAAGAAAGCAGATTTTCTCATGGGTGGGTACAGGTCAAAATGAGTGCACGTGCACATACACACACACACACACACACACACATATATATAAAGGAGGATACAAATGGCGTTGAATGATGGGTAGCAGCAGCTTGAAGTGTGTATGTGTGTGAGACGAAATCACACACTCGAGTTCCCTCTCGAGTCGAATCGAGTTGGTCGAGTGTGTGTATGTGTGAAGTTCGACGACGATGGGTAGTAAGTTGCGGTA